>JAIUZE010000852.1:0-80041 GCA_022085475.1 Heliosperma pusillum | reverse complement strand
GTCGAGAAAAGTCGAAGATGACTTAACAGTCAAGAAAAGTTTAGGACGACTTAAAGTAAGAAAAGTCAATGACGACTTTTATAAAAAGTCAAGGAAGGAAAAGTCAAAGACGGTTTAAAAGTCAAGAAAAGTCAAAGATGACCAAAAACGGTCTTTTCATGAAATCTCTAAAAAATTCCAAATACGAACGCGGAATTTCAAAATACGACTCGGAACAAAAATTCCTATATTAAAAACTTAAGTTCTACTGAAAAGTATCCATAAGCTATTGCTTAAGCAAATTGGGTACTTTTCGGGTTGTTACAAATTTATTCTTCCTCTTTGATGGAAATCGCTCCTTTCTCGTGTAACCACACTAAATCTCCAACATTGAAAACAGGTTGTTTTCGATGTTTATTCGCTTTCTCCTTGTATTTAGCATTTGATTTCTCGATTTGTGCTCGAACTTGCTCACAAACACGAAGAAACGCAGCTTGTCTTTCCTTAGCTTCGAAACTCAACACATCTTTCTTTGGTATAGGAACCAAATCAATAGGAAGATACAGATTCACCCCATAGACAATCTCAAATGGTGATCTTCCTGTCGACATTGAAGGTGTTCAATTATAAGCAAACTCCGCGTGAGCTAGCTTTACATCCCAATCATTGGTAGTCTTACTAACCAAACCCCTCAACAAGCTTCCCAAAGTTCTATTTGTCACCTCGGTTTGTCCATCACTTTGTGGATGATGAGACGTACTAAATAGCAACTTTGTTCCAACCAACCTCCATAATGTCTTCCAAAAATAGCTTAAGAACTTAACATCTCGATCCGACACAATAGTAAGAGGTATACCATGTAATCGAACAATCTCTTTGTAATAAAGTTCAGCAACTTTTGTAGCATCGTCGGTTTTGTGACATGGAATAAAATGAGCCATCTTCGAAAATCGATCCACAACAACCATAATCGAATCCTTTCCTCTTTGATTTCTAGGTAAACCAAGTATAAAGTCCATACTAACCTCGTTCCATGGTTGTGTAGGCACGGGCAAGGGCGTGTATAATCCCTTCTTGAACGTGCTCTTCGACTTTTGGCACACCACACACTTTGACACGATCTCTTGCACATCCTTGCTCATCTTAGGCCAAAAGAAATGTTCACTTACTATGTCAAGTGTCTTGTTTACTCCAAAGTGTCCAGCAATAGCACCACCATGAGCTTCTCGAATCAATAGCTCACGAATCGACCCATTAGGAATGCATAGTCGATTACCTTTGAATAGATAACCATCTTCGACCGAATACAACCCCGCTGGTTCGATAATATCCCTTGAGAACTCCGGATCAGATTTGTATAATTCTTTGATATGTTCAAACCCAAGCATCCTTGCATCCAACTCGATCAATAATGTATGCCTTCGAGATAATGCATCGGCAACTATATTTGAAGCTCCTGTCTTATACTTTGATGAGAAAGTAAAAGATTGTAGAAATTCAACCCACTTGGCATGTCTAGGATTCAACTTTTGTTGCCCATGAATATGCTTCAATGCCTCATGATCCGAATGTAGCACAAACGGTTTAGGCCTCAAATAATGACTCCAATGATCCAAAGCTCTTACAATGGCATAGAACTCTTTATCATAAGTCGAATAATTCAAACGAGCTCCACCCAATTTCTCACTAAAATAGGCAATTGGTCGTTTCTCTTGTACCAAAACAGCCCCAATCCCTACTCCACTCGCATCACATTCAACTCGAACAACTTATCGAAATTAGGAAGTGTTAAAATAGGTGCGGAACTAAGTTTAGCTTTTACCTCATCGAATGCCTTTTGTGCACTAGGTGTCCACACAAATTCACCCTTCTTCGTCAACTCTGTCATAGGCGCCATAATCGAACTGAAATTTTGAATGAACCTTCGATAGAACTAAGCCAATCCATGAAAACTACGAACTTCAGTTGTTGTCTTAGGAACCGGCCATGCTTTTATAGCTTCTACTTTGGATGGATCCATGCTTATACCATCCTTGCCAACAATGTACCCTAAGAACACCACACTAGGCACCATAAACGTACACTTCTCCATCTTCCCAAATAGCTTCTGTTTTCGTAACATATCGAACACTACACGAAGATGTTCTAAGTGCTCTTCTTTGTTCTTGCTATAAATCAGAATATCGTCAAGATACACCACGACGAACTTGTTCAAAAACGGTCTTAGCACCTCATTCATCAATCTCAAAAATGAACTTGGAGCATTACAAAGACCAAATGGCATAACGAGCCATTCATACAACCCTTGCTTAGTCTTGAACGCCGTCTTCCACTCGTCCCCTTCACGGATTCTCATTTGATGATATCCACTTCGCAAATCCAATTTAGAGAACACTCGTGATCCACTTAACTCATCTAACATATCATCCAATCTTGGCATTGGAAAGCGGTATTTGATAGTGATATTATTCACCGCTCTACTATCGATACACATTCGCCATGTCCCATTTTTCTTGGGCACCAACAAAGCTGGTACGGCACAAGTACTTAGGCTCTCTTGGACATAACCTCTATCGATCAACTCTTGCACTTGCCTTTGCAATTCCTTTGCTTCCTCGGGATTACAACGGTAAGCCGGTTTGTTTGGTAACGAAGCTCCTGGACTTAGATCTATTTGATGTTCAATACCTCTAAGAGGAGGTAGTCCCTTTGGCAAATCATCAGGAAAGACATCGCAAAACTCTTTTAACAGCCCTTGAACCTCACGGTTGTCACTTTGTTCTTTTGCATCCAAATCTCGCACCATTAGAAGATAAGTTGGTTCTCCACGAGCCAACGCCTCTTCAACCTCTTGAGCCTCCATGAATAAGCTTCCCTTCTTTGATTTCAACTCCTTGACCTTGTTAGGTGGTAAAGGCTTTAAATTGAATGTTGTTTTGCCTTTAGTCACGCTATACACATTGGTTCTCCCATCATGCTCAACCTTTCGATCAAATTGCCATGGTCGTCCCAATAGAGTATGGCACACACTCATAGGAATCACATCGCACCGAATTTCATCATTATAAGGTCCCAAGTTTAAAGAAATCAAAGCTTGCTTCCTTACTTGTATACCATTGTCTCAATTCAACCAATGTAACTTGTAAGGTTTCCCATGGTTTCTCGTTTGAAGTTTTAGCTCATCAACCAATTCCTTAGACACCACATTAGTACAAGAACCACTATCAATGATAAGATTGCAAATTTTGTTATGAACCTTACATCGAGTGTGAAAGATTTGTTCTCTTTGATCAACCTCAATTGGGCTTGTTTCCACATGAAGATTTCGAATAACCAAGAATTCTTCTTCACTCAATGGATCAACATCATAAGCCACTCCCTCTTCTTCACTTTCGTCAATTTCGGACATATTGGAAATCTGTTCAGGCGTAACAAATTCAGGAACTAGTCCACACAAATCTTGAATGGTAAGTGCTCGTTTTTGTGGACATTCGTTTGCTATGTGCCCATAGCCTTGGCACTTGAAACACCACCTCAATGAACCACCCCTAGGCTCCATGGCTACTCCTTTTCCTTTGTCTTTCACATCCTCTTTTATGGTCTCCTTAGGCTTGCTAGGTGTTGGCTTAGAATAAGAACTTGTGCTAACACTTGTACTCCTTGAATAAGCATAAGGTTTCCTTGCTTTGTTATGTTTCTCAAATTTTAGGGCTAGTCGACATACATCATCGAATCCTTCATAAATCTGCACCTCAACCCTATTAGAAAGTGAGGGTGTGAGTCCTTTGATGAACCTTGCAACTCTAAGCTCTTCCTTTTCTTCTAGGTCACAAAGTATCGTCATCTTCTCAAATTCCTTGATATACTCGGCCACAGACAGATTTTCTTGTGATAAGGCTTGCAACTTTAGGTAGTTCTCTTGTTCATAATCTTTAGGTAAGAACCTCTTCATTAGGTGTTTCTTCAATTTCTCCCAAGTATCGATCTTACTCTTCTTTTCTCTCTTTCGTTGTTTCTTCAAGTTTTCATACCATAAAGATGCATATTTAGTAAGTTTAAGAATATCTACCTTGAATTGTTTATGCTCATCATACTCCTTGTATTCAAAGACTCGTTCCGTTTGCCTAATCCAATCCATAAACTTCTCCGGATCTAAATCACCATTGAAATCAGGTATGTCAAGCTTTAGGCCTCAGTCATCATCGTTTCTTCTTTCCTTCTTGTTCTTGGAGATCACACTTTCCTTTTCCGAATCTGAACTCTCTTCAGACCTACTTTTACTCGGCATCGTACCATGACCTTTTTGGATCTTGGGTATACATATTCATGAACTCTTTTATTGTGTAGCCTAGTTCATCCACTTTTCCATTCATCGCGTTCAATTGATCTTGAAACGATGTGTTATCTCCACTTGATTATGTATTCTCTGGCATTGTCACGTCCTCCCAAGAAGTGATTTGTTAAGAAACAAATCAAAAACTAGCTCTGGTAACCAAATTGATGTAAAACTACTCGGTTTTAAACTGAACAATTCAACGAACGGTTTTTTTTGTTTTCTCTATTTATGTTGCAGAGGAATTAACTGTATTTTTGTGGCTTTTATATGTGTTGGAACGAAAAAAAATAAAAGATATGAATTAGCTAAGACGATCTCGCAAGATCACTCAACTAAGACTTAAATTAATCAAGTGATCTCGCAAGACAACTTGACCAACTCGTGTATGATCTTTCAACCTCGCAAGATATCAAGAACACACGAATTCAACCTCGCAAGGAAGAATGGTTATTATTTCCTTCTCGCAAGAAGCAAATAATAGAACTTAAAGCTCGCAAGCTAATAAGAACAAACAAGTAATAACTTGAATTTAATTCTCAATTGTGTGAATAATTATGATTACATAGCTTGGTATTTATACTACTAGTACTTACCTTAAACTAACTAGATAGAAATTAGGAAATAGTGTGAACACTACCTTATTAGTAAATAAGATCACCACACTATTTTATTTGCTCCTTATTATTAAATTAGGAAATTAGTAAAACAGAAATTAGCTACTGCCAATGTTGTTGTCCTTCCACCATGTTATCATGTTAACTTGATTTGAGCCCATTTTGAAACCTTCAGAAATGTGAGTTACATTTCGACTAATCAAGACTTCATTTTCATTTTCTTCTAGTGCTCCCGCATCAGTAGCCATTCGTCGTCTCTAGTTCTTACTTTTCAGCGACTCAGCAAGGGGTACCTAGCAACAACAGTGAAATCATCTTTCCCTATAAGCCACTTAGGGTGTGTTTGAATATGAGGAAGTGGAGGGGGGAAAAGGGAAGGGGTGAGAAATGCATTGTTTGGTTAGCAAAATGGAGGTAGAGTGATTTGGATGGGAGAAAAAATGGATCGCTCTATATCTCTCTTCCAAGCCAAATTATTTCTCCACTAACACAGACAAGATTTGGAGGGAAAATGATCTCATTCATTCTCCCTCTTCTCCCCTTTTCTCACTTTCTCTTTCCTCCTTCTCCCTCCCCACCCTTTCCTTCCATTTTTTGCTATCCAAATTCGACTGTCTTCATTGATTTACAGGTACTTTTTGGTTTAAAAATTATAATTTTGTTATTTTTTCTTAATAATTTATAATTTTTTCGCTTTGTTATCTCTAATATTATGTATTAGGATAATTATAGTTGCAATTTTCTTTATTATGTTTTACATTTTAATTAAATATTTTAATTTTATTGCATTTCATTTCATATATAAATATATAGAATTAGGATCGTGTGAGTCAGCCCTATCTTTTTGTGTCCGTGAGTCCTAATATGAACCATTAGATCAAAGAGATCTAAGGGCTGATATAACGCGCGGATAGTAAGGGTATTTTCGTCATTTGACAACTTGATATATATATATATATATCTCTTATATATATATATATATATATATATATAAGGTATATATATATATATATATATATATATATATATCCTTACCTTCAATCAGTAATCATAATTTTTCATTCATTTTCTCTCTCTACTCTCTCTTTCTCTCTCTTTCTCTTTTTCTCCCCACGCTCTCTCTTTTATTCAACATCTTGCTCATCATTGTGAATCAATCTTTTCTTCTCAAGGCCAAACAATTTAATTTTATTCATCAACTATTATAATCTCAATGTCAGGTACTAATTCAATCTCTTATTTTTGTCAGAATTCTTAATTTTGCTTTTCTTTTAATTTTAATTATGTCACTTTTAGGTTATAATCGCGATTTGTAATTATAATTACGTTTTTCTTGTGCATTTGTTATTAATATTTCTATGTTCATTTTATTAATGCCTATAATGATGTTCTTTTTATGTATTAACCTAATTTATCCCTTTTCTCTTTTAATTAATTACTATTGAGTATGTTTTCTTTGAAATTTGAAAATTTATCAATTTTGCAATGAAGTATCACTGCCTAAGGATTAGTTCATCATTCCTTATATCGTTTTTAGTTTTTATTTACTTGTTTTCGTTTTAAATAATTTATGTGAATTTAATATCACACTGTATTCTTAAGTATATCACAGTCGTTTTAAATAATTTATGTGAATTAATATCACACGGTCTTCTTAAAAATATCACAATCTACACTATATTGTAATTTATGTGAATTAATATCACACGGTCTTCTTAAGAATATCACAATTTGAACTATATTGTAATTTATGTGAATTAATATCACACGATCTTCTTAAGCATTAGTGTGTCACTGTTTATATTGTTTTTAGTTTTTATATACATGTTATCGTTTTAAATAATTTATGTAATTTAGTATCACATGTTCTTCTTAATAGTATCACATGTTCTTAATAGTATCACATGTTTTTCTTAAAAGTATCACAGTATGTACTATAGTATAGTACATTACATTTTTCATGATAAAATAATTGGTGTATGATTTCTCCTTCTTGTTTTTACTTTTTAATACATGTTATTGTTTAACTAATTAATGTAAATTAATATCATATGTTACTCTTAATAGTATCACAGTCTGAAATAAGATGTAGTACTTTATGGTTTAAATAATTAATGTAAATTAGTATCACACATTATTCTTAATAGTATCACACGTTATTCTTAATAGTATCACAATCTGAAATATACTGTGATACATTACTTTTTTTTTTATGCCAAAACCTTTTAGCTCAACCTCTTATGTAGATAATACTTCTACTATTGTTGAAACATTTGTTCCTACTCCACAATGTTTATGCCGATGAGGGACAATGTTTGTGTCGACGATGGCCGAGGGTTTTACAATATTCATTTATGTTTCTCATATTTATATTTATGTATTTTCTTTTTGTATGAAAGATGCTAATTAAATGATGTTTTATATTTGCGTGCATGCTGAAGAAGACTATAGTACATTATCAAATGAGAAAATCATATATATTTTAGTCATTTCTCTAATAAACAAAGACGAATCCTTTATTCTTAGATATCGTTCAAAGTGGCTACAATTTTGTATTCTTTTTTCAAGTTTTGATTGACATTACTCCAACAAATGAGATTTTATTATATTTATTAGGATTCTTTTGCAAATCAATAGTCACAACTTTATCAATCTCCTATATATAAAAACTAAGTTTTTTTTAAAGCATTCCTATTGGTCCATAATTTATAGGTTTTGAAAATAACTTTTATTTAAGTAGGGTCCACCATGTTCTTTCTACCTATTTAATTATCATCTCTCCTCTTTCAATCATTAATTACCATCTCTCTCCCTTTCACTAATTAAACATGTCACCCTATATTATGATTTCATTAGTGATTCTAAATTCTAAATTTTCAATACCGTGTAACTATCTCATTTTATTTCTTCTGTAAGTATTAAGAGTGACTTTAATGTTTACAATATACAATCTCCTTAATACGATCTAATTGTTTCAGGTGAATAAAATTAAAATTTATTGCATTTCATAAAGTCTTACAATTTTCATGTTATATGTAACGATGTTGCTTGTAATAGTTTTAGGTAGCAAATCCGTGCAAATTATGCACGGGCTTAAAACTAGTGAAACTTGTAACAACCCGTAATTTGAAAGACCGAAATTATATTTGAAAAATAATAAATTTAATTTATTTTAATTTATTAAGATTTATTTGAATTTATGATAATTTAATATAATTATTTTGAATTTATTCGGAATTAAAGAGAAGGTTTTACGGTTTAAACCCGAACGTCATTTAACTATTCCCGAGTCAACTTAAGTCCCGAAACAAACTCGAAACTCGACTCTTGCATGAGTCACACGCCCATGTCACCTATTTTCCACTCATATTAGATCTTTTGATCTTTTGATTAAACTAATAATAATATCTAAGATATTTGTAACTTTATCGATCTGTCAACTTAAAATTAATCGCTTAAAAACAGACCCGACTTCTACCCATTTCACATGCCTATTCCACCTCCTCCTCTTAAGATTAGATATTTTCTTTCTTTTGATTACAATAACATAATATCTAAATAATATCTAGATATTTGATTAAATTAACTTAATATCTAATAATATCTAAACAATTACCATAATATAATTATAAAACCCGAGTCAATCCCGTAACAACAATTTCAAAACCCGACTCCATTATTCCTCTATAATTACACGGCACACCCCCCCCCATTACTCACTAATTATCTTTTCATTTTACATTAAATCAACTTAATATCTATTTAATACCTTCTTTAATATAATCAAAATCGTTCTTGGTGTTCTTGAGTTCTTGATCGTTCTTGAGCAAAATCGTCACAAAACCTTCGTTACTTGGCCAACTCCGTCCTAACTTATATTTCTAGAGTCTCCTCTCCGCTCTTCATCTCCATGTACGTTTTATTTTCAATTCCGACAAAATCGTTTTCAACACTTTAATTGTTGAAATCAAGTTTGAATTCTAATAATGTTATTTTTGTCATTTCTTATAGGAGAAGATTATGAAGACGAGTTTGGTGACTCGTATATTTTAGAAGAAGATTAGTAGACGGGTTTTTTAGTTCTTATTTGGGGTGCTACTTGATTTTGTGCTAGCTAAGGTAACGATTCCGAGTTACTCGACGAATTAATGTTACATACTTTTGTTTTTGTTTATGTTATTGTTATTTACGGTTTTAAGTAGTAACATGATAAGTAGTTATTATTATTATGTTGTATGAATTTTTAACATGTTTAGTGTTCTTGACATATTTGGATGATTTGTTCATAATCATAATTTTAGTATGCATGATGGTTGAATTGGTTGTTAAAATGGATGGTTGTTAACTAAAACATGTTAGAAATAAATTTGGTGTTGTTGTGTGTGGTGGCCGTGTAAGGTGGCTGGAAAACCGACCCAAACCAGGCCGGTTCAGCCCGGTTCAGGCCGGTCCAGCCCGGTCTGGGTTGGTCCGTGTATTGGCCCTTGGGCTTGTGTCGATACTTGATTGTTTTGTTGTTATTTTGACGGGTTTTAAATATGTTAAGCATGCGGGAAATATTAAGAAACGGTTTTAGAAATAGTTGACCAAATCCGACCCAAACCAGGCCCGTGGGCCCAGTCCACGCCCGGTTCAATTCGGTCCAGCCATGACCCGTGAGTCCTCCTTGGACTTGTGACGGTTTTTGAGTTTATCGTTATTATTATATTATGTTTTGTAATATTTAGCAAGTGGGAAATTTTAATAAGTAAATTATTTAATTAAACGGTTTTTCATAATATTATTATTTCTCACATGTTAGAAATTATAGCATGAGATTGTAGTTTAATTTGATATCCCTTAAGTCAAGCGGGTTTCGTAAGAATTAATAATTCACATGTTAGAAATTAGAATAAAGTAGCATGAAATGAATATGATGTTCTTATGTTCAAGCCTAAATGGCTAAGACTCTGTTTCTAGCCGGTTTGACCAAACGGGTTTGGTCAAACTACGATCTAGTCAGCCCCGTTTTGACTGATGACCCGTCGCGAGACTCGGGTCGGGGATTTGTCTTCAGGTAAAGTTTTATTTAATGAATGAATGAATGAGCCTTAGTAGATATGAGGCGATATGATATTTGAATATGATTTATATGCAATTAGTCACATGATAGGAAGTTTTTTCCGTGACGGTATAATTGTATGATATATGTCGTGTTGACTAAGTACCCATAGAGAATTATGAGTATATGGCGTCTTGACCATTCTAATTCTAAATGAGTATCTTGGACCATGACATGGATAGGCCTTACTATCTTTAACGAGTATATAGTTCATGGTTAATAGCTTTTGTGTCACGGCTTGGTGGGTTTATATCCAAGTCGGGGCATGGCGCCTAATTGCTTCCCCTTTGGGAATGGAGCCAGCTTAAGTACTAGCCAACTCTGCTTAGGGGGTCGCCTAGTAGAGATTCTTGTGTACTTTTGGTCATGAGACGGGGAATGGAATAGCTGTTGTCGCTAGGTCTGATCAGTCTATGACTAGGATGTTTTCCTACCTTGTGGTATAGCCTCGAGTTACAGAAGTCGACTATTGACGGTACTAGGAACTTATGCCTGTTTGTAGACGTATTGGTCTTTCATGTTTGATGATTCTATGAATCTTAGAAGGTGAGATGCAAGCCGGCTAAGGTTGATAGAGTTTGGATTACCGGTTGTTAACTGATTCACATGATCGTTTGTATGATTAGGGTTGAGTTGTATCCAGGCCATGTTTTAAATGTAACCTCTGAGCTGAAATACTAGCTTCCCTACCTCGTGGTATAGGTTGTTAACCGATTCACATGATAGCTTGCATGAGTAGCTTATCCTTCATATGCTAGGTTATATGTTAGTTATTTTTTTCATAACATGAAAAGCATATCGTATATGTTAAGGTTTTGTATTTTCCATATACAGCTCTTTTATGTTATTCATGTTTTATTAAACTCGACATTTCGTGGCTGGGAGAACTCGGAGTTACTCCCCACTGACTGTGGCTTCCGTGTTTATATTTAATGCGGTTGGCAGGTTTGTGATGCATACTTGGGTACATTGACGAGCTAGCGAGTGAAGTATTACCTTGGACCTATATTTGGTTCTTAGGATTGTATTATATTATACACTCTTTTATTTCCGTATTTATACGGGAGATATGTCTCCCGTTTTGGATACTTCTTATGTATAATATTATTTCCTTTTTGTTATGAACCTTTTTCTTTAAGACACCTTTGTTATGATGAATATATTTAATGGTAGGTTCCGGTTTTAAATTTTACCGATTTTCACTAAAGTGAACCTATTAAAAATGTATTCTCATCTTTTATTTATTTAAATTACTTGTTTATCTTTCCGCAAAATTTGAGGGTGTCATAAAACTTGTATACACAAGTTTGGTTAGATTTTTGTTACTCTTGTAACTTTGATAAAATAATCGAGTTTGATAAAAAAAAATATTAGAGTAACTCAATAACAATAGCATAGTTGTATCATGATTTGCCAATTTTTTTATAACGTTTTATAATCTTAATAAATAATATATATCTTTATAAGTATCCCATGATATTGGAAACAACATCACGTGTTATAACAAACAATATAACATGATGTGGTTAACAATATCACACTATTGGATTAACAATATATGTAACAACCCGGATTTTTAAAAACAAAAGAAATACCTTCATAATAAATAATCCATTAGAGTACAAAGATGAATAGAGTCAAGGTGGCGGAAACACCTGACCAATCCAGATCGATACTCAAATCCAAAACCAAAACTAATAGATTATTAATAATCCTTAACTTAAATAAATTTCTAAATAAATTATTCTTCTTGCCACAAGTCTCTCCAACCCAATATCCAGACAAGCAGCATCAAATTCAACCTGAGAATGGGGGTCGACAATCAGTCGGGAGTAACTAGATGCTCTCCCAATCATGTTTAGAACATGCTGAATTAATAACAATCTATAACAACTGATAGTAATCATAATAGACATGTGAAGCAATTTATACAACATGATACGCAACCAAACTTACCATGAGACTGGACCACAACCTACATGATTGAAATCCTGCAGACCTAGACCATATAAAACCACTAGACAATGAATACATTCAAGACCCAAAGTAGCACACGATCCACAGCAACGTAAGGCACAATGCTAGCATGAAAGCATAGCGAATAGAGCGAACACCCGTTAGAGCATATAACCACTGCCTCTAACTTGCCAGAGCGTATAACCACTGCTTCTAGCTGACGGAGCGTATAACCACTGCCTCCATCGTTGTGGAGCGTATAACCACTGCCTCCACGGTACTATGTATAGTGTATAACCACTGCCTATATGTCTAAGACCTGACCAAACTCTCGATGCATTAACTGTATATCGAACGACACTTGAGGACCAGAGCGTATAACCAATGCCTCTGATACCCCCTCGAACATAGACCAAAATAAACCCCCGAAGGGTAGTGTTTGTTCATTTCGAATAGTATATAACTGATACTACCGTCATCTATTCAACCAGCAACAAACAAATGCACAGTATAACTGACTATAACACTACACATAAACAAGCACAGATGACCAAGGTTATAGTATCTTGACCTATAACATTACTCCTCAAAGGTCATCTTATAGTTCGAGTTACCATAATACCAGACACAAAAGCATATAACATCCAATGTTATAATACCACCAACTATAACCTTCACTTAACCTTAGTGAAATTATAGTAACTTCAGCTATAACCTTCACTCAAATTTAGTGAAGTTATAGTAACTTCAGCTATAACTTTCACTCAACTTTAGTGAAGTTATAGCACCTCAACTATAACCTTAGTTAAGCGTGTCAGGTTATAGTATCATCAACTATAACCTTCACTTAACTTCAGCAAAGTTATAGGACCTTCAGCTATAACTTTCACTCAACTTTAGTGAAGTTATAGCACTTCAAGCTATAACAATATGCGTGCGGGGTTATAGTATCATCAACTACAACTCTCTTCCATCACTGGTCAGTCCTCTATAACAAATTCAACGAGGGGTCGACTCCACGGTACAAACCGCCATGTCACCACAATGAGTCTTGTTATAGTACACCGCACCATAACGTCAGTTTCAAAGTTATAGCTCAAATAGGTATAACTAGGGTAGCTTACATGCAAAGTTAAAGTTAATATGCTATAACCTTAATGATATAAACCAAAACCTAATTTCTCAACATAAGCAAACCCTAGCCTCTCCCACAAGGAGGAGGCCGAAACCCTAGGCCACGGCAACCTCACGGCCGCGCCACCACCAACGACGCCAAGGTTCGCGATTTGAACCCTAGTTCGCGCACCAAATAAATAATTGATGATATAATAACAACATAAATATTAAATGCAATTAAACATGTGAATCATAAGCATAAATAGCCACACAAACAATTAATCATACAATCAATCATTATCTCATGTTAATAATTCACTTTCTATAAACACAATTAAAGGAAAACACCTAGTTACCTTTTTAGCGTTAAATCTACGATAAATGCTCTTCTAGAATATAACAATTGTCCTCCGGATTGTCCACAAAGCCTTCACCATCATCATCAACACGTGCCAACAATAATAATGATCCTAATTAATAATCTAGCGCATAAAACTACGAAAAGATGGAAATAAAATATAAAACTTACAACGATTGAAGAATAGATTGGTTAGGATCGATCTAGGAACGAAGATGAATGATTAATGATGAAAAAATATGGAAGAAGGGGCACGAAACCCTAGGGTAAAGAGCTGCTACCTCACGGGACAAAGGGAGAAAGGAGAAGAGAGAATTAGGTTTAGGGTTTTCAAATAAAAGAAAGGGAAGGAGGTTAGGTTTAACTTGGTATTTATAGAGAAGCTAATGGGCACTAGGGTTTAACTATAAAATAGGGCCAATAAGATATAATAAGGAGTATTTGGCCCAACAATGAAGTTATACTAACATTAGGTATAACTTAGACTAATAAAATAAGGATTTTCAGGAAATAATTAATTAATTCGAATAAAATAAATAGCGGAAATTCTAGGATGTTACAATCCAACCCCCTAAAAAGAAGTTTCGTCCTCGAAACTGGATAGGGTAACTACCTCACTCAAAAAGATGCAGATACTTCTCCCTCATCGAAGCTTCAGTCTCCCGAGTCTCTTCTTCAAACCTTTGACTCTTCCAAAGAACTTGTACCAAATGTACCACCTTATTCCTTAACCTCTTCTCTTGACGATCCAAAATACGGATAGGTATCTCCTCATAGGTCAAATTAGGTTCAAACTCAACCACATCAGCTTGTAGAACATGAGAGGGATCACTACGATCTAAGATACATGGAATACGTCATGTACCTTCGACAATTTCGGAGGTAAAGCCAATCTATAGGCTACCTCGCCAACTCTCTCGAGCACCTCATAAGGTCCAATATACTTAGGGCTAAGCTTTCCCTTAATCGCAAATCTCTTAACACTTTTCATCGGCGATACCTTAAGGAAAACCTTATCGCCAACTTCAAACTTAATTGGCCTACGACGCAAATCTGCATACGTCTTCTGACGATCCTGCGCTGCCTTCAACTTTTCACGAATCAATCTCACCTGGTTGATAGACTCCTGGATCAACTCGGGTCCAACCATTACCACTTCGCTAGAATCATCCCAACATAAAGGACTACGAAACTTCCTTCCATAAAGTGCCTCGAACGGAGCCATCTGAATACTAGCTTGATAGCTGTTATTATAAGAGAACTCAACGAGTGGCAAACTCTTCTCCCAACTAACCTGGAACTCCAATGCACAAGCTTGCAACATGTCCTCTAAAGTCTGAACGGTCCGCTCGGTCTGACCATTAGTAGCAGTATGGAAAGCCGTACTCAACTTAAGCTCACTGCCCAAAGCTAACTGCAACTTCTCCCAAAATTGGGAACAAAACCTCGGATCACGATCGGAAATAATATCCTTAGGAACCCCATGCAGACGAATAATCTCACGCTGATAAGAATTAGCAAGTTCCTCGAGACTCCAAGTCTCCTTCATTGGAATGAAATGCGCAACCTTGGTTAAACGATCAACCACAACCCAAATAGCATTCATTCCCCTCTGCGATCTCGGTAAACCCATGACAAAGTCTATCGAAATCGAATCCCATTTCCAAGTAGGAATCTCCAATGGTTGTAGCAAACCACCAGGTCTCTGATGCTCAAACTTGACATTCTGACAAATGAGACAACGGCTCACGAACTCGGCGATTTCCTTCTTCATCTTAGGCCACCAAAAGCGTAGCTTCAGATCCTTATACATCTTATCGCCACGAGGATGAACGGAATAGGGTGTACTATGAGCATCTTTGAGAATCTTACCTTTTAAGACCTCACAATTAGGTATACACCATCGACCGCGGAATCGCAAACCATCATCAGGTGCGACCATGAAGTCTTTGGCTCTACCGTCACTTAAAGCGACTCGAATTCCTTCAAGGAAGTCGTCCTCTCGTTGTTTAACCCAGATCTCATGTAGAATCTCAGGTTCGGCAATCATTGCGCCCAAGTTCAGAGTACCAGGAAGGACCACCTCAAGGCTCTACCTTTGGAACTCTCGGCTCAAATCATCATGTAACACCATAACCGAACTCAAAACAGGACGAGTCTTTCGACTCAAAGCATCGGCAACCACGTTCGCCTTACCCTCATGGTACTGCAGCTCGATCTTATAGTCATTCAGCAGTTCCAACCATCGTCTCTGCCTCATGTTAAGATCTCTCTGAGTGAAGATATACTTCAAGCTCTTATGATTCGTATAGATGTTGCACGAAACTCCATACAGATAGTTTCTCCACAACTTAAGTGCAAACACCACAGCTGATAACTCAAGATCATGAGTCGGGTAATTCACCTCGTGGACTTTCAGCTGACAGGAAGCATAAGCCACAACCTTACCCTTCTTCATCAACACACAACCCAAACCAGATTTCGACGCATCACAATAGACATCGAAATCAACACCCTCTTCAGGTACAGTCAACATTGGAGCAGTAGTCAATCTATTCTTTAATTCCTGAAATGCTGATTCACAAGCTTCGGTCCAAATGAACTTCAATTCCTTCTTCATAAGCTGAGTCATTGGCCTTACGACCCTGGAGAAATCATGCACGAATCGACGATAATAACCAGCAAGACCAAGGAAACTTCGGATCTCATTCACATTCTTCGGACTTTCCCAATCGACCACAGCTCGAATCTTCGAAGGATCAACCATAACTCCATCACCAGATATCACATGACCTAGGAAGGTCACCTCTTTCAGCCAAAACTCGCACTTCGAGAATTTAGCATACCACTTCTGCTTGCGAAGAGTCTCCAAAAAAACACGAAGATGATCCTCGTGCTCAACCTCGTCTCTCGAGTAAATCAGCATGTCGTCTATGAACACCACGACACACTTGTCCAAATACTTGCTGAAAGTGCGGTTCATCTGATCCATGAAAACCGCAGGAGCATTCGTCAAACCAAAAGGCATAACCACAAACTCATAGTGACCATACCTCGAACGAAAAGCAGTCTTCGGAATGTCCTCCTTCCTAACAGGAATCTGATGGTAGCCTGACCTCAGATCAATCTTCGAGAACACACCAGCCCCACGGAGCTGATCAAACAAATCCTCGATCCTTGGCAAGGGATACTTATTCTTGATAGTCACCTTATTCAACTCACGATAATCGATGCATAATCGCATGCTACCATCCTTCTTCTTAACGAACAGAACAGGAGAACCCCAAGGTGAAGCACTCGGACGAATAAAAACCTTATCGATCAATCGATCATCTCCTCCAGTTGCTTCTTAAGCTCTTGTAGCTCAGCTGGCGCCATACGATAAGTAGCTTTCGAAATGGGACCAGTACCAGGCAACAAATCAATCGAGAACTCCACATCACGCTCAGGTGGAATACCAGGTAGATCCTCAGGGACAACATCGGGAAACTCTCTAACGATGGGAATCTTCTCCAACTTAGGTTTTGCGGACACATAACGAACACTACACAGATAGATTTGATGACCCTTTCTACCCATGTTCACCATCTTCATGGCAGATACTCATTTCACATTTGGCGTTACTCTAACACCCTGATACAACAATCTAGCACCAGTAGGACTCTTGAGCAAAATCTTTTGATCTCTACACTTAAATCTAACATCATAACAAGCTAACCAATCCATCCCTAAAATCACATCAAAATCTCCTAGGTTAAATTGGACAAGATCAACTGGAAGGATCGCTCCTACAATAGTGACAGGAACGTCCTCGAATAGAATGGAACACGAAACAATATCACCCGTAGGGAGGGAAATTGCGGCATTGACGGATGAGGAAGGGATAAGTCCAGCACGGACGAAAAAGGATTCGGATACAAAAGGCATTGATGCACCCATATCGAATAAACCAAAAGCAGGTAAAGATTGGACCAGGAAAGTACCCGTAACCACATCTGGATTAGCCTCAACCTCTGCACGACTCATAACGAACACTCGGCCAGCTTTTGGAACATCAACCTTAGGCGTTAGGGGACAATCAATAGCCTTGTGTCCCGGAGCTTTGCAAGTGAAGCAAGTGATAAGATCACCCGTAACACAGCCTTTACCTGGATGGTAAGCCTTCCCGCATCTGTAGCAAGTCATACCCCTCCTAGCTTGACCCTGATCACGCGGAGTATAAGGACAAGACTCATACTTCTGCTTATTTACGGACGACTGATAGGAATTAGAAGCAACATATGGCCTCTTCACAGACTTTATCTTAGCATTTTCCTGGGCCTCGGTAGCCAGAATAAAATCATAGATGCTGAGAGCATGATCATAAGCTTGCTGGAACGAAGTCGAAGGAATGCCAGACATAGCAGTCCTGACCTTAGGAGCCAAATTCGTCTCATAGCGACGAGTCCTCGAAACCTCGTCCATAGCCACAGAAGTAACAAATCGTGATAGCCTCAGAAATTTGTTGGTGTACTCCTCAACAGTCATCGAACCCTGAGACAAACGAAGGAACTCTTGCTCCTTCTGCCATCTCAGCTCTTCAGGATAAAATCTCTTCTTCAGAGCTTCAGAAAAAACAGCCCAGCCAAATTTCGGCTGGACCTCCAAACCAGCTCTAGCAACGGCCCACCAGTTGTCAGCCTCATCTTTCAGGTTATAGGTAGCAATATTCACCTTCTGACCATCAGGACACTTAGTAGCAAGAAACAACTTCTCAATCTCCCGAATCCAAGCTTCCAAAGCAGTAGGATCATTAGCACCATCATAGGTAGGGGGACGATGTCGAACAAAGCGATCAAACAGAGACTGCTGCGGACGGTTGTTATTGTTGTTATTATTGTTGTTGTTGAGATGAGTAGTAAAACCCTGAGCCATAGATGCCAGCGCATCCTCGAGTCTTCTGATGCGTTCAGCATCGGCCTCATTACCATTTCCGTTTCCAGTTCCAGTGCGCACTATCTGTAAAACAGAAATTTGTTGTCTAGATGTAAAACTAAGAACCACTTCAGGTAACTACTCATACACTCTACAAACGTAACCAACTAGTCCTTATTGGTTTCTACCCCATTTACTCTCACTCATTTACTAATCCATTTAATTTAGTCATTTACTATGCGAGAGTTGGGAGCGTGTTCGCTCTGATACCAACTGTAAACTCCCGGATTTTTAAAAACAAAAGAAATACCTTAATAATAAATAATCCATCAGAGTACAAAGATGAATAGGGTCAAGGGGGCGAAAACACCTGACCAATCCGGATCGATACTCAAATCCAAAACCAAAACTAATAGATTATTAATAATCCTTAACTTAAATAAATTTCTAAATAAATTATTCTTCTCGCCACAAGTCTCTCCAGCCCAACATCCAGACAAGCAGCATCAAATTCAACCTGAGAATGGGGGTCGACAATCAGTCGGGAGTAACTAGATGCTCTCCCAGTCATGTTTAGGACAAGCTGAATTAATAACAATCTATAACAACTGATAGTAATCATAATAGACATGTGAATCAATTTATACAACATGATACCCAACCAAACTTACCATGAGACTGGACCACAACCTACATGATTGAAATCCTGCAGACCTAGACCATATACAACCACTAGACAATGAATACATTCAAGACCCAAAGTAGCACACGATCCACAGCAACGTAAGGCACAATGCTAGCATGAAAGCATATCGAATAGAGCGAACGCCCGTTAGAGCTTATAACCACTGCCTCTAACTTGTCAGAGCGTATAACCACTGCCTCTAGCTGACGGAGCATATAACCACTGCCTCCATCGGTGTGGAGCGTATAACCACTGCCTCCACGGTACTATGTATAGCGTATAACCACTGCCTATATGTCTAAGACCTGGCCAGACTCTCGATGCATTAACTGTACATCGAACGACACTCGAGGACCAGAGCATATAACCACTGCCTCTGATACCCCCTCGAACATAGACCAAAATAAACCCCCGAACGGTAGAATTTGTTCATTCCGAATAGTATATAACTGATACTACCGTCATCTATTCAACCAGCAACAAACAAATGCACAGTATAACTGACTGTACAAACCAATGCCTGAACAACGTCACGACTCAACATAGGAACAGTATAACTTACTGTCCAATAATGCGTGAACAACGTCACGACTCAACTCAAGAAAGGTATAACCGAGTGTCCAATAATGCGTGAATAAGAATAACCAATACGATATGCAAACATAGCGTTATAGTCCAACTGACTATAACACTACACATAAACAAGCACAGATGATAGAGGTTATAGTATCTTGACCTATAACATTACACCTCAAAGGTCATGTTATAGTTCGAGTTACCATAATACCAGACACAAAAGCATATAACATCCAATGTTATAATACCACCAACTATAACCTTCACTTAACCTTAGTGAAGTTATAATAACTTCAGCTATAACCTTCACTCAAATTTAGTGAAGTTATTGTAACTTCAGCTATAACTTTCACTCAACTTTAGTGAAGTTATAGCACTTCAAGCTATAACAATATGCGTGCGAGGTTATAGTATCATCAACTACAACTCTCTTCCGTCACGGGTTAGTCCTCTATAACATCATCACCGAGGGGTCGACTCCACGGTACAAACCGCCATCTCACCACAACGAGTCTTGTTATAGTACACCGCACCATAACGTCACTTTCAAAGTTATAACTCAAATAGGCATAACTAGGGTAGCTTACATGCAATGTTATAGTAACTTCAGCTATAACCTTAATGATGTAAACTAGAACCCTAATTTCTCAACATAAGAAAACCCTAGCCTCTCCCACAAGGAGGAGGCCGAAACCCTAGGCCACGACAACCTCACGGCCGCGCCACCACCAACGACGCTAGGGTTCGCGATTTGAACCCTAGTTCGCACACCAGATGAATAATTGAAAATAAAATAACAACATAAATATTAAATGCAATTAAACATGTGAATCATAAGCATAAATAACCACACAAACAATTAATCATACAATCAATCATTATATCATGTTAATAATTCACTTTCTATAAACACAATTAAAGGAAAACACCTAGTTACCTTTTTAGCGTTAAATCTACGATAAATCATCTTCTAGAATATAACAATCTTCCTTCGGATTGTCCACGAAGCCTTCACTGTGACAACCCTCGCGAATGCGGAAATAAAACATAACAAGCATGTGAATTATAAAGCGGAAATTACGGTGTTTTTAAAACTTTTTACATGCAATAGAAAATACGAGGAGTGTCAAATATTACAAACCAAAGTATGAAATACAACAAAGAGACGAAGTCTCTCAAAATGTTATCAATGTCAAAGTGATTAGCAAACTAGCTAAATAACGTCTAGAGGTGTTTCATCCAGGGACAACGCCCGCTAGCTCACACCCGAACCCAAAATACCAAGCAAAAAGACATCCAAGCAAGCAACCTGTTCACCCATAAAAAACATAAACGCCACAATCAGTGGGGAGTAACTCCGGGTTCTCCCAGCCATATCACATTAAACGTACATAAAAGAAAATACAAAAGTAGAAGCATGCATATATAGATATACAGGTGAAATACGATAAGAATAGATAGGCAATTCAATAATTAATGATAAGAGCATATGAAGTACAATCCGTAACCATCATGCTATAGATATACTCGGGGAAGACACTCTTAGGCAACCAAATACGCTCACTAGGGCTTGTATCTCACCGTTAGCGGTATAAGTTTGATAAGATTGAGACTCGACAAACAAACCATGCCAAGTCAACCAATGATCACGAATAATCAATCATGTAATCATCCATCCAAACACACTAATACATTGACGACATCTCTCACAGTAAATGACACGCATTAGCACCGTGTACCTGGCAAGAATGATTAAAATCGCATCCACGGGATAAACATTTCCCTGAACGCATACACGATAAACATTTCGTATATGTAGGCTAATTTCCTCCTGGTAGCACGACGATATAAATATCTGATCCTAGTCTAAACCTGGCCAGACTCTCGGAATAAACGTGTTCCGATTCGACATGCGATAAACGTTTCGCATCCAAGACTCGGTCAATCATAGACGCCGAGTACCCAAAATTCGGTCGACATTCACGAAAGAGGCGGAAAAGAGCACAAGCATCAAAACAAGCGGTACGCTACATTCAAATGACACCACCTCGCAAGTATACAACATTTGACGGCCGGGTCGATCAACGCAAAGCGTTCGCCTCCCAACAACGTCGTCATATGCCCACTAACACATGCAATTAAGCAGTAAGGATACACTCCCTGTTCCGACATTCCAGCCTTACGAACGTGGAGGTAGCCAAGAGAATGAGAGTACAAAGCACATAGAAAATTAGTGGCTAAACCGTAACATTTGTAAAACCGACTCAAAGTAGGACATACCAAAAACCGTCACAAAACATGAGAATAAGGAATTATATAAATTTAACTATGATAAAAATGAATCAATACATGATACATAAGCATTAGAACAAATTTATGAAGCATTATAAATAAGAAACATAAATCCCCTCTCCAAAACAACGTGTTTGGAAACCAACTAAAACAAGGGTCCACTTCAAACGGTCATAACTAGAGTTCTATACATTTAAATGCAGAAATTAGAAATGGAGGTGATAGCTTATCCTCTTATGGTTCCAACGAGAGGTCACAAGCAAGTAACGAAGGAGATATGATCATTTTACGAAAAGGGGTCAGTGCAGGAAAACTGCAGTCGACTTTGGGAAACTGGCAGCAAGAAACGCTGCCAGCGCCGGACGACACTGCCAGCGTCCAAGGACACTGCCAGCGTCCAAGGACGCTGCCAGCGTCCTTCGCTGGACTCAGGCACGATCAAATCCCAACAAGTTATCAACAACAAAAATCCTCATTTATCATCACAAACCATCAATTGTCATATCAATTAACAACTAACAACAACCATCATCAACAACACAATTCCTATGATTAATAATCCTATTCTAAATACGATTACTAACATAGAAAACATAGAAAACACATAAAACACGTAAATGATATCGAGTAACCCTTCACCGTTACCTTTTCGCGTCTTCACTCCGCGTCGATATCCTCTTCTATCTAGAAGTAGTCTTTGTCGGGGTCTTGGAGGTCACCACCTACAATTAGACAATAAAAGATGAATATAATTCACCTTTGAGAAAGACGGATAAATTGAAAAGCGAGAAAGACGGTAATTTTATTACCAATACGGATAGAGGAAGATGAGAGGGAAAGAATAAGAGGAACTTACGTGAATTTGAGCGAGAAATGAATGAGTAGTGACGATTCTAAGATGGATCAAATATGGAGGCTAGGTTTTTGGGGATTACTTGGTGAGGAAGAAGAAGTTTGAGTTGTGAGGGAGTTAGGTTATGAGGGAGTATATGAAGGAGTAAGTGGAAAAAGTCAAGGAAAAAGTCAATAACGTCTTAAGACGTAATTTACTTGAAATCTCGCGTAAAGTCCAAATACAAACTCGGAAATTCTAAATTAGACACGGAAAATTTAATTTACGACTAAAACTAAATTTCGCTGAAAAGTATCCGTAAAAATATTTATACTATAAAAATAGGGTACATTTGCGGGTGTTACATTCACCATCATCATCAATACGTGCCAACAATAATAATGATCCTAATTAATAATCTAGAACATAAAACTACGAAAAGATGGAAATAAAATATAAAACTTACAACGATTGAAAAATAGAATGGCTAGGATCGATCTAGGAACAAAGATGAATGATTAATGATGAAATATGGAAGAAGGGGCACGAAACCCTAGGGGAAAGGGCTGCCATGTGACAACCCTCGCGAATGCGGAAATAAAACATACAAGCATGTGATTAATATAGCGGAAAATACGGTGTTTTTAAAACTTTTTACATGTTAAGATAAAAATACGAGGAATGTCAAATAATTACAAACCAAAGTAGAATATACTACAAAGAGACGAAGTCTCTCAAAATTTTATCAAATATCAAAGTGATTAGCAAACTAGCTAAACAACGTCTAGAGGTGATTCATCCAGGCCAACGCCCGCTAGCTCACACCCAAACCCAAAATACCACAAGCAAAAAGCCATCCAAGCAAGCAACCTGTTCATCCATGAAAAACATGAACGCCACAGTCAGTGGAGAGTAACTACGGGTTCTCCCAGGCATATCACAATAAACATACTTAAACGGTAATACGAAAGTAGAAGCATGCATATAAATATACATGTGAAGTACGAGAAGGATAAATAAGCGATTCATTATATAAGGAATAAAGGTATCGATACATGAAGTACAAAACCGTAACCATCATATTATAGAAAGACTCGGGGAAGACACCCTTAGGCAACCATACACTCACTAGGGCTTGCATCTCACCGTTAGCGGCATAAGCTTGATAAGATTGAGACTCGACAAACAAACCATGCCAAGTCATCCAAAGATCACAATTAATCAATCATATAATCATCCATTCAAACGTACAATACGTTGACAACATCTCTCACGGTAAATGACACGCACTAGCACCGTGTACATGGCAAGTATGATTAAAATCGCATCCACGGGATAAACATTTCCCTGAACGCATACACGATTCAATACATTTCGTATATGTAGACTAATTTCCTCCTGGTAGAACGACGATATAAATATCCGGTCTTAGTCTAAACCTGGCCAGACTCTCGAAATCACATTTTTCGATTCGACATGCGATAAACATTTCGCATCCAAGACTCGGTCAATCCTAGACGTCGAGTACCCCAAATTCGGTCAACCTTCACGATAGAGGCGGAAAAGAGCACAAGCATCATAACAAGCGGTACACTACATGCAATGACACCACCTCGCAAGTATACAACATTTAACGGCTGGGTTGATCAACGCATAGCGTTCGCCTCCCAACAACGTCGTCATATGCCCACTAACACATGCAATTAACCAGTAAGGATACACTCCTCGTTCCGACATTCCAGCCTAACGAACGTGGAGGTAGCCAGGGGAATGAGAGTACAAAGCACATAACAAATAGTGCTCAAACAATAACATGTGTAAAACTGACTCAAAGTGGGATATATGAAAAACCGTCACAAAACATGCGATACAAGCGAATGGAATATCATATATTCAAAACATTAATATTTAAAGTCATTACGTAAATTTATACGATAAACGGACCATGGGAAAGATTATAAATGAAAACGTAAGTAAGACTTTCAAAAGAATAGGCAGCGGGTGCCAGCAGGTCAAGGGGACCGGCTGCCGGCTACCCGGCTGGCACCTATATAACATTTGAAAACAATTGAATGAGCAGCGTGTCCCAGCCGGTCAAAGGGACCGGCTGCCGGCTACCCAACTGGGACCAAAGTCACTTGAGAAAATGAAGTAATATGGGGATGTCTCAGCCGGTCGGCTGCTTGGCTGCCGGTCGGCCGACAGAGACCAAAGTAATACCAAAACTTTTACGTAACAAAAACAATATACAGCCACTCCCCAGCCGGTCAGCTGACCGGCTGCCAGTCGGCCGGCTGGGGCATATTATGTACGAAATCATCAACTTCACTAAGGCTCATCATACAACAAACACCATCTAACATCACAAATCATCAATTCTCATTATCAATTATCAACTAACAACAACTATCATCAACAACACAATTCCTATGATTGCTAATCCTATTCTAAATACGATTACTAACATAAAAAACACGTTAAAACACGTAAAGATATTGAGTAACCCTTCACCGTTACCTTTTTGCGTCTTCAATCCTCGTCGATGTCCTCTTCTACTAAGTAGTAGTCTTTGTCGAGGTCTTGGAGGTCACCACCTACAATTGGACAACAAAAGATGAATATAATTCACCTTTGAGAAAGACGGATAAATTGAAAAGCGAGAAAGACGGTAATTTTATTACCAATTAAGATAGAGGACGATGAGAGGGAAAGAATAAGACGAACTTTAGTGAATTTGAGCGAGAAATGGAGTAGCGATGATCCTCAGATCGATCAAGAATGAAGTTAGGTTTTTGGGTGGTTACTTGGTGAGGAAGAAGAGAAGTTGAATGAGGGTGAGTTAGGGTTTAGAAGAGAGTATGAGGGAGTAAGTGGAAATTCATGAGAAAAAGCCCATAAAAGTCTTAAGACGTAACTTACTCGAAAGCTCGCGTAAAGTCCAAAAACGAACTCGGAAATTCTAAATAAGACACGGGAAATTTAATTCTAAACTAAAACTAAATTTCGCTGAAAAGTATCCGTATAATATTTTTACTATAAAAATAGGGTACATTTGCGGGTGTTACATGCCACCACACGGCACAAAGGGAGGAAGGAGAAGAGAGAATTAAGTTTAGGGTTTTCAAATAAAAGAAAAGGAAGAAGGTTAGGTTTTCCTTGGTATTTATAGAGAAGCTAATGGGCACTAGGGTTTAACTAGAAAATAGGCCCAATAAGATATAATAAGGAGGATTTGGCCCAACAATGAAGTTATACTAGCATTAGGTATAACTTAGACTAATAAAATAAGGATTTCCGAGAAATAATTAATTAATTCGAATAAAATATAAAGCGGAAATTCTAGGGTGTTACAATATCATATTGTGCCATTAACAATATTACACAGTTTCATTAATAATGTCACCATATGTCAATAACAATATTACATTATTTTAGTCTGAGTTTTTCAACCAGTTGATAATGATGTACTAGAAGCATTAACAAAGAATATCCCACTTCACTAAAAAAAATATCAAACTTCACCAAAAACAATATCACAGTCATAAAGATCTTATTTACCCTTCGCTTTTGGTATATTAAAAAACAATATCACAACATACAAGATACAATATCATTATTACTCTTAAACAATATCACAAAATACAAGCAGCAATACTAGTTTATGCCAACTATATTAAATAACTTATCCCACCAACATTACATCAATGAATTTTCAATTAAAGCTTTCTGTCGATATATTCTTAGTAGTCTTTTGAGTTCCTTCCTTTTTCTCTACATGTATCTCTACCTTTACCTCTACCTCTACCTATAACATTTGCAACCACTTTTGTATCGCCTTTATTGTGTCTTGAGCATTTGTCGATCATCATCATCATCATCATCATCATCATCATCATCATCATCATCGTCAACATCATCATCATCAACAACCACATCAACAACAACAACAACAACAACAACAACTTGTCCACAATCAGCTCCTCTATAAATAAATGCAAATAAGCCTCAGTTAGTATAATTTAGATCATTCTTTACAATAGGATAACAACATCAAATACCCACCCAACATACACTATCATTTTTTGCAGGTCAACAGTAAGTGTAAAACAAGTCACGATTTATGGACATTAAACAAAAAAATGTAAAATCAAGACTGTTATCCAAGCTCAAGACCGAGTGAGTGAGACAACAACAACAACATGCTAACAAAAGGCATCAAACAACTTTTATCAATTCAACAACATCACTAATGCTACCCTTATTACTCCCAAAAGAGTATGAGAGAAGCTATACAACAAAACAAAATCATTCATAATTTTAGGGAATACTACGCTAACAAGAATAATGTCGACAAACGCTCACTCGAGGCGCTTTCTTGATTTTTCGCACATATAGGCAAAACTAGAAAATGAAGAAAGAAAAAAACTAAAAGAAAATGAAATAAGCAAACGATTTACAAGCCTAACTCGGGAAAATTTTACTAGTATGACTGGATAAATGTATGGCTTGATAGTTGAAACAAAACACCTCTTAATTGGATGATCAAATCAGTATGTTTATAGGTAGTGAATAAAAGACAATCAACAAATAAAGTTAAGATATGAAAGCAACACACGTACCCAGTATATATCAAATCCAATTGGATTTCAAGGAAAAGCATTAAATATTGGTGGAAGTACTTATGCATTCTCAACATTGGTGCCAACAATCTCATTTTTCATAGGCTTTGCATCAAGTTTGATGTTGTAATACCTCTTACCAACAACAAGAGCATCATTACTCTCCGAGAGAACAAATTTAGTACTTTCCTGGTAAAATAGCCCAATCTAAAAACAATTAATATTGAAAGATGAATGTACCTGGGTGACATTTGAGAGAAATCTAGTGATACTATTTAGTTGTAGTGATCAAATTACCAAAGAATATAATACTTCACTAGTATCACAACCATTAATAAAGAATATAGCACAACATCACCACCATTAACAAATAATATCAAAGTCAAGCAAAATACCACATTTTCAATTTTGTGACTTTAAGAAACAATATCAAAGTAAAATAGAATATCCCATACACAATCACGGTACAACAAATATTGAATTTGCTTTATAACTAACATGTAGATTTACATTACTCAATTAGTAAACAATATTTCAGATCCCTAATTTTCAAAATTAAACTATATTAAACCCTAATTTCATAGTTAAACAAAGAAAACATCTAATAAACAACTACAACTACAATCGGTGATACTAATTAGCTCAATATGTCGATATAATCACCAAAAAACGTTTAAAATAATGTATAACTAAGATATTTAGAACTTTAAAGCAGGAACATGAAACTATCACAAATCAATCGACTATTAGTTCTATATTTGTCATTGAATCCTACTAAATTCATCAAATTGAACATATATATACAATAAAATCAAACAAAATCAACATGCATATCAATTTAATACTACATAAGTTGTACTAAATTCGCAGGAATTTAAAAAACGAGAAACGACTGTACCTGTTTGATTTTTGTATACAAATCTAGTAAGATTATTCAATTTAGTGAAGGAATTAATGCAAAAAATCGAAATACACTTGAATTCCAGTTGAAAGTTTCCAATTTCAGTGAGGTTTTGTGAGATTTGTGAGGTTGAGAGAGTTTTGCTATTTTTTAAGGTTCTGTTGCGTTTGATTTCTAGAGAGAGAGAAAGATTGAATTGTGTGAGCAATAAGGAGTTTTGTTTGGTCCAGTTTGGCGCCTACGTGGCTAAATCTCAGCACTCCATATTTTTTATATCAGACGACTGTTGTTAGGACTTACTGATTAAAATATATGAGTGGACTCGCCGGATCTTATATATATATATATATATAAGATCCGGTGAGTCCAGTCATATATTTGAGTCCGTGTGTCCTAATAACAGCCGTTGGATCTGAAAAATATGAAGAGCTGAGATTAGGCCACGTAGGTGTCAAAATTGAGCAGACAAAACCCCTTTATTTCCCCAGATTTCTTCTTTCTTTCCTTCTCTCTCTAAAAAAGTTAAACTCACTAAACCTAACCTTCCAATTTCCAAACATCAAATTCACTGCATCCTTCTAAAATCTCACGAAAGTTGCTGTTTTTCTATCAAGTGAATTTCAACTTTATTGAATATTCTTGGTTGATTTCTCTCCCAAACGTTGAGGTAAATTCGATTCTCTCTATTTATTTATTTTTTGCGATTTTATTTGAACTTGTGTACTATTAAATTGATTATTTTGTTAAGAATAATTGAATATATGATGCATTGAAAGAATTTAATAAGATTAAGTCAAAAATATTGAACAAATCGTTGAATGATTTGTGGTAATTCATGTTCTTGGTTTAGATTTCTAAATATCTTATTTATACTTTATAGATGATTTTAAATGTTTTTTTGATGATTATATCATCATATTGAACTAACTACTATGATCGATTATAGTTGTAGGTGTCTATTATATGTTTTTTTAGTTTAATCACAAAAATTAGGGTTTCATATTGTTTATTTGTGAACTTAGGTTTTCATATTATAAAATTTAATTTGTTTGACATTGCAGTTAACAAATTGATCCTAAATAATGTTCAGATACCGAGTAATAACAATATACATGTTACCTATGATAATTGTGACAACCCTCGCGAATGCGGAAATATAAAACATACAAGCATGTGAAATAATATGCGGAAATACGGTATTTTTAAAAAAACCTTTAAACATGCAAGATATATATAACACGAGGTGTGTCAAAATGTTACAAACTAAAAACGGAATTACAACAAAGAGACGTGGTCTCTTTAAATGTTAGCAAAGAACAAGTGTTTAACAAAACTAGCTAAACTCGTCTAGAGGTGAACTTCCAGGGACAACGCCCGCTAGCTCACACCCGAACCCCAAAACATCATATCCAAAAAGTCATCCAATGCAAGCAACCTGTTCATTCATGAACATGAACGCCATGTAACACCCAAAATGTACCCATATTTTGCCTAGTAGAAATATTTAGCAGAGATCTTTTCAGTAATTTTAAGTTTTAAATTATAATTTTAAGTTCCGAGTCGAATTTAGAAATTCCGAGTTCGTATTTGGAATTTCTGCGAGATTCCATGAAAATTCCGTCTTAAGTCAAGTTTGACTTTCTTGGCTTTGAAAATCGTCTTTGACTTTTTCTCTCATAACTCACACAACTCATTCCTTAACCTAATTCTTCATTAAACACAAATCAAACACACAACCCCCTTTCTTCTCCATTAAGAAAGCTCATCTTTTTCCCTCTTTGATTTCAAGCTTAGAATTGGCGTAGTTTCTTCGTTACTCGATAGAATTTACGTAAGTTCGTCTTATTCTTCATCCCGTACCTTCCTCTATCCGTATTGATAATAAAATTATCGTCTTTCTCGCTTTTTAAGCATTCCGTCTTTCTCAAGATGAACTTTATTCATCTTTTTACGATCTAATTGTAGGTGGCGACCTCCAAGATCCCGACAAAGACTATTTCATTATAGAAGAGGAGCTTGACGATCATTAGAGACGCTCAAAGGTAACGGTGAAGGGTTACTCGGTATTACTTACGTGTTTTACATGTTTATATGCTAGAAAATCATATTAGTTTATGATTAGGAAGATTAGATACCATGTTATGATTAATGAATGATGTTATATGATGAATATTGTTGATATATGTTGATTGTTGATGATTATTGAAAGTATAATTGAGTTTTGAAATGAATTGGTTGAGAATTGGAAGCTCTCGGGTGAAGAAGTGTTCCCAGCCGGTCGACCGGCCGACGGTCTGACCACCGGCTGAGAACACTCCAGAAACCCATTTCTGAAACTGGGTTTTGCATGAAGAGGTGCTCCAGGCCGGCCCACCGGCCACCGGTCAACCCACCGGACTGGAACACATCATGTGTTGAAGTTTTGAGTTTGGTATGAATTGGCTGTGCCGGTCGACCGGCCGCCGGTCGACTGACCGGCCCAGACCCCTTTCCTCTGTGTTTGAGTTTTTGCCTGCGTTCTGAGCCGGCCCACCGGCTGCCGGTCTCCAGCCCGGCCTGGAACACGGCTGGATATTTTTCTTTTAACTTCTAAAACTCGTAATTTATATTAGTTCGCATGATCGGTTTATCGTATAATTTTACGTAATGTCTTATAATATTCATGTTTTGGATATATGATATCTCTTTCGCATGTATCACATGTTTGGTGACGGTTTTCGATATGTTCCCACTTTGAGTCGGTTTTTACAAATGAGTCGGTTTGAGCACTATTTTGTCTTGTGCTTGGTATTCTCATTCCTTGGCTACCTCCACGTTCGTAAGGCTGGAATGTCGGAACGGGGAGGTATCCTACTGCTTAAATGCATGTGTTAGTGGGCATATTGCCGACGTTGTGTGGAGTTGAACGATATGCGGTGATCGGACCCGGCCGTCAAATGTTGTATAATTGCGGGGTGGTGTTATTTGCATGTAGCGTACCGCATGTTATGAGGCTTGAGCTCGTTTTCCGCCTCTTTCGTGAATTGATCTACCGAATTTGGGGTACTCGGCGTCTAGTGTAAGACCGAGTCTTGGGTGCGAAACGTTTTATCGCACGTCGAATCGGAAAACGTTATATTCCGAGATCCTGGCCAGGTTTAGACTAGTACCGTATTATTATCGTCGTGCTACCAGGAGGAAATGTGTCTACATAGGCAAAATGTAAGCATCGCGTATGAGTTCAGGGAGATGTGATCCCGTGGATGCCGTTAATCATACTTGCCATGTACCCGATGCTAGTGCGTTTCATTTACCGTGAGATTGTCGTCTTGTGTCGTTCTTGAATGCGTGATTTCATGATATAGTTCATGGTCATTGCATGATTGGACACCGTCATTGTCTTGGTTCGTGAATGGATGACAATATGTTGTATTTACTATGATCATCGCATGACTTGACTGGTTTGTCTGTCGAGTCTCAATCTTATCAATCTTATCCCGCTAACGGTGAGATGCAAGCCCTAGTGAGCGTATTCGATTGCCTAAGAGTGTCTTTCCCGAGTCTTGGAATAACATGATGGTTACGGATTTGATTTCTATATGATCTTATCTTTATATCTCGTATTGCCTATTATTCTTATCGCAACTCACATGTATATATATATATGCATGCTTTACTTTCGTATTACCTTATGTGTACGTTTGATGTAATATGGCTGGGAGAACCCGGAGTTACTCCCCACTGACTGTGGCATTCATGTTTTTCATGGATGAACAGGTTGCTTGCTATGGATGACTTTTTGGATCTGATATTTTGGGGTTCGGGTGTGAGCTAGCGGGCGTTGTCCCTGGAAGTTCACCTCTAGACGATAGTAGCTAGTTTTTGTTAAACAACTTTTCTTTGCTAACATTTGAAGAGACCCCGTCTCTTTATTGTATATTCCGTATTTAGTTTGTAACATTTTGACACACCTCGTGTTATATATATCTTGCATGTTTAAAGGTTTTTAAAATACCGTATTTCCGCATATCATTTCACATGCTTGTATGTTTTATCTTTCCGCATTCGCGAGGGTTGTCACATTCTCTATCCCATGCACCATAGGCTCCACACAAATTTACAAAGCCTTGTGTGACTTGGAAGTAAGTGTGAGTGTGAGGCCTTATTCCGTTTATGAAAAGCTTGGTATGGGAAACCTAAAATGCACCAACAGTACACTTTGAATGGCGGATCGATCTACAAAGCAATCTTTGGGTGTCTTAGAGGATGTCCCGGTTAGAATAGGAAAACTCTTCATTCCGTTGGATTTCATAGTTCTTGATATGGTGGAGGATTCCCAAATCCCTATCATTCTTGGCAGACCGTTCTTGCACACTGCCAGGGCAGTAATTGTTGTGAAACATGGGAAATTGACTCTTGAGGTAGGTGATGAAAAGATCACATTCAACTTGCAAAGTGCTATGAAGTCTCCAAATGTTGGAGAATCATGTTACACGATTGACATTATCGATGCTTTTGTTGAAGAAGTCACACCTAGCTTCTTAATGAAAGATACTTTGGAAGCAATCTTCACCTTAGAACCAAGGGATGCTATGGGAGATCTACATGGGTTTGAATTCGACTTACTTGAAGCAACTTTTGAAGGTAGAGAGCTTGATGAGGAGCAATTGTTAAGACTTGAGTCTATCATCCAAACTACTTGTGCGGTTGAGGTACAAACTCCTTCTCTTAAACCCCTTCCCTCAAACTAAATGTATGCTTATCTTGATGATTCAAAATGCAAACCCGTGATTTTTAATGCCCATCTTGATGATGTACAATTAGATGCCTTGTTGTGTGTGTTGCGAAAACATGAGAAAGCTATAGGCTATAGCTTGGATTATTTGAAGAGGATTAGCCCTGAATTGTGTATGTGGATGATCATTAACCTAGGAGGCAACCCCAAAGGAGACTTAACCCCACCTTGCAAGAGGTAGTAAAATCTGAGGTCATGAAACTACTCGATGCCGGGATCATCTACCCAATCTCCTACTCCGATTGGGTTAGCCCCGTGCAAGTGGTGCCAAAGAAAGGTGGTACCACAATAGTTAAGGATGACAAGAATGAGTTAGTGCCTACTAGATTGGTGACAGGGTGGAGAATGTGTATATACTATAGGAGGTTGAATGCCTCAACTAGAAAATACCATTTCCCTTTCCCTTTATTGATCAACTTCTTTAAAGACTTGCTTCCATCAAGTACTTTTGCTACCTTGATGGCTATTCGGGATTCTTCCAAGTCCCAATTGAACCAATCGACCCAATTGACCCAATTGACCCAATTGACCAAGACTACCTTTACATGCCCTTATGGCACATTTGCCTATAGGAGAATGTGGTTTGGCCTTTGCAATGCACCGGCCACATTTTAAAAGATGCATGATGAACATCTTTTCCGACTATATTGAATCCATCATGGAAGTTTTCATGGATGATTTTAGTGTTTATGGAAAACATTTTGATGTTCTTGCATAATTTGGATTTGGTTTTGCAAAAATGTGAAGATGTGAGTCTTGTGTTGAATTGGGAGAAGTGCCACTTTATGGTAAATTAAAGGGAAGTTCTCGGCCATTTAATCTCGGAAAAGGGTATCCAAGTGGACCGAGCTAAAGTGGAAGTGATTGAGCAATTTCCCCCACCTTCATATCTCAAAGGGGTTAGAAGTTTCCTTGGTCATGCCGGTTTTTACTGCCGGTTTGTCAAGGACTTCTCAAAAATTGGTAAACCAATTAGACAACTCCTCCTTAAGGATACTCCTTTCCTCTTTACTAATGATTTTCTTGAAGCATTTGATAGGATCAATAAGGCTCTTATCTCGGATCCCATCATCCAATCTCCGGATTGGGGCTTTCCATTTGAAGTTATGTGTGACGCTAATGATTATGCCGTTGGCGCGGTTCTTGGCCAACAAAAAGACAAAGCTTTGCATGCCATATACTATTCAAGCAAAACCCTTGCTGATGCTCAAATAAATTATGCAACAACGGAGAAAGAACTTCTTGGTATTGTCTATGCCCTTGACAAATTCCGCTCATACTTGATTGGTTCTAAGGTGATAGTGTACATGGACCATGGCGCCCTTAAGTACTTAATTGGCAAGAAGGAAGCCAAACCGCGCCTCATTCGGTGAATCCTTCTTCGACAAGAATTTGACTTGGAGATTCGAGACAAAAAGGGTGCGGAGAATGCGGTTGCGGATCACTTATCACGGTTAAGTTTCAAGGGAAGCAAGGATGAGATGCCCATCAACGATTCCTTTCCGGATGACTTCATTTTCGCCATAAGTAAGACTCTTCAAAACCAAACACCTTGGTTTGCGGACTTTGCAAATTACATTGTTTGTGGTCTTCTTCCACCGGACATGAATTACAATCAAAAGAAGAGGTTCTTGTTTGAAGCGTAAATGTATTTTTGGGATGACCCCTTGCTATTCAAAGAATATGGAGATGGTATGTTTCGGAGGTGTGTGCTTCAATGGGAGTGTGAGGATATCATGAGAGGGTGCCACTCCTCTCCATTTGGAGGGTACCATGGAGCAAGCAAAACCGTAGCCAAAATTCTACAATCCGGTTTTGTTTGGCCCTCAATGTTTCAAGACGTCAAGCATTTTATAAAATGTTGTGATGCTTGACAATGTACCGGTAACATTTCTTGGAGAAATGAAATGCCCAAAGGGGGATACTTCAGGTTGAAATATTCGATGTGTGGGGGAAAGATTATCAAGGCCCTTTCATCTCTTCAAAGGGTAATAGATACATTCTTGTGGCCTTAGACTATGTGATGAAATGGGTTGAGGCGGTGACTTCCCCTACTAATGATGCCAATATTGTCATCAATCTCATCAAAAAGCTCATCTTTCCAATATTTGGAGTACCAAGGGCCTTAACAAGTGATGGACGAACACATTTCCATGAAAAACGACTTGACTCTCTACTTCTCAAGTACGGTGTCAATCACCGTACCGGTTTGGGGTACCATCCCCAAACTAGTGGCCAAATCGAAATTTCCAAGAAAGAGATCAAGTCCATCTTAGAAAAAGTAGTTTCAAAGCACCGAAAGGATTGGAGCTCAAAGCTCGACGACACCTTGTGGGCATATAGAACGACATTCAAAACTCCAATATGAATGTTGCCCTATAACTTAGTGTATGACAAGGCTTGCCATTTGCCCATCGAGCTTGAGTATAAGGCATATTGGGCTATCAAAGAGCTCAATCTTGATGGCAAGTAGAGTGGCGAGAAACAGTGTGGATACGGAAAATCGCTTCCACGGGTAAAAAACGCGAGTTTTAAAATTTTTTAAAAAACACATTTTAAACCTTAGCATTTGAAAGGAGTCGCCACTAAATTTTTATGGAATTTAGAAAACTGATTTAGAGATAAAAGATTTATGTGAGATTACGTGTTAGGAAGACAATTTTAACTTCATTAAAATTAAGCACCCAACCCCGCCCATAATAAAACGGTCTCTACTAAACAAATGAATGGCTATTTGGAACGAGTGACGTCAGTTCTATGTCGGTTTTAATGCAATTAACTTTGTCAAAGTTGTTTAGCATGTGAGTTCATTTAAACTATCTAGTATAAATAAACAAACAAAGAGGGAGATAAGAGATATTCTTACTTTTTGCATAAGATAGATTAACAAACGTTAGTGGTTAGTTTTCAAGACATAATTAACATGCAATTCAAATTTAACTATTTCATAATTAAAATCGAATCGAACAACCAAGCATGCTAAATAAATCATCCCTCACATTAAAACATGATATTCAACATGAACATGAACAATAAATTAATCTAACATGTCATTAATTAATTCAATTCAACTTAAATTACTTCATAATTTAAATCAAAACAACTAATATTTAAAACAACGTAAAAAAAACAAATCAAAATTTCATTCCAATTAATTTGTGACATTCAAAGCACAAGTAAATTAATCAAGATTTCATCTTTATCAATTTAAATCGATTAAATCATGCTTAAATACAATTAAATACAAAGAAACGACATAAACTAGAGAACTAAGATAATTAAAACAACAACATAACATACAAAAGCAATCTAATGATTTAACTACAACAAAACAACAAACTAATAACAAACATATAACATTGAACAATAAAAGAGGATAAAAATAAAGGAAAACAATAATAAAAGACGGAAATTGAAAGGGAAAGAGAGGTATTAATGCACCCTAAACATAACTATATCGTTGACCGTTGTCTTGAATCATAATCGATAGTCAAGTATAAACCGAGGGTCTGTCGTCGACGGGACAGATTTGCGCAACGTTTTTAAAACGCTCATAAAATATTTTTTACTTGATGGATCGTCAATCCGAAAGATATTTTGAAAACGAGACAGAGATTAGTTATCAATACTGGCATGATATTTTTCAATATGTGATCGGAGATGGGAGGAAAGTGGCTTTGAAGTTGCGGCTGGAACACGAAAATAGAGCAGCCCCTGCTCTGTTTTTGGCTGCTCTGTTTTTGCGCTAGTATTTTGGGGTGTTTTTAGGGATTGATTCTTAGCTTTTTTGAGTGTTTCTGATGTAAAATAACAGGGTTAGACGCAACAGTACGGAGGACTGTATTTTTGTGAGGGTAAACTACTCGAATTCTGGATGCAACAGTGTGCTGAATTGTTGAATTTGGCTGCGAAACTGACTTTTATAATAGGTAAAACTCGTGAATTTGGAAGGTAACAAGGATAGTAATGTGAATCTCGCTCTTAGCCTCGCAAGGATTTGAACTTGAGACACTTGAATCAGCCTCGCAAGGTTTATAAACTTAATTAAACTTGCAAGTCTAATTAAAACAGGGTTCGCAAACCAGAACAGTTTTATTGCTCAATTCTAACGTATCCAATTAGGTAGTTAATGAGCTCCTATTTATACTACTACAATTAAACTCCTATTCCTATTAAGATAATAACCTACTTACCTAAACTAGTTAGGAAATAAACTATAATAATAAAATAACAATTTTAACTAGTATTAGGAAACTAACACGATTTCCTAATCTTATTCGAAATAAAATAAAATAATTATCTAATCCTACACGGTTTTGGACACCGTGTCTTCTACCCATCTTAGGAAACCGTGTATGCTACTTGGCCTAGAAATCCGTGCCTCTTGCTCCTGCATCAGTTTCTTGTGTATAATATATAGATGAGTGCTCATCCTTTTTTAATGAAGGTGGTGGTGGGTTTATATAGAGATTTAGATAGGTTAAAGTAGGGTTTGAAGGCGAGAGGAGGGGTTCTCGAGTAGCTGTGTTGTACAGCCTTTTTCGAGTGGCTCTAGGGTTTGTATGGAGAGTTTACTTGATGGTTAAGGTGGGAAATATGGGTAGTTAGATGGGTATATGGGTAAGGGTTAATGGGTAAGTGGAATTGAATCGATTTGGGGGTCGTTTTGGTGGCTGGTTTCGGTTGCGAAAACAGGGGGCTGGGCTGTTTTGTGCGGCCTGTTCGGGAGCTGTTTAAGGCTCGAAAAACAAGGCTAGGGAGTGTCTCTAGTGGGGTTTGATAAGTGGACTAGGAGGAGGAAATATTGGGTCGAAATCAGATCGCAAATCGGGCTCACATTGACTTCAAAATGAAACATAAAAGACCGTCGCAAACTGAGTTTATAAACTTCGTTTTTTATCAATAATGAGACGCAAAATCCAAATAATTCACAGACGACTTTTCAAGTCGGGTTTAAATAAATGTTTATTTTTTTTTCAAAAGAAGACTCGGTTTTGAATTGAATTAAAAAATGAATCTTTTTGAGACGAAAATCTTTTTTAAATTTCATTTAAAATATAAATCGTCGATGACACCCATTTTACATCGTAAGACGAACACAAATAATGAAAAGGTCAAATACAAAATATACGTTGTCCTATCATCATCGGGTGTTTGGCGAGATTTCAATAAATGCCTGTATCGATGGATACAGGTATCTACAAACGGTTTCTTCAAGTTCAAGAGCTTGAGGAGTTCCGACTCCAATCCTATGAAAATGCCCACTCTTAAAAAGAGAAGACCAAGCTCATTCACGACAATAAGATCCTCAAAAGGAACCTCTAATGTAGAGATAAGGTACTTCTATTCAACTGAAGATACAAGCTATTCTTGGGGATGCTCAAATCCCGATGGTCGGGTCCATTCTTGATCACCGAGGTAGGTAAGTATGGGGACTTCGAGTTGTCAAGCAAAGATGGGCAAAAATTCAAAGTCAATGGTCATCAAATCAAGATCTATAATCAAAATTTATTTGTTCAGGTAGTCGAGGCCTTGTAACTCAAGCCGACTACCCTCCATTACATTTCGAGACAAGTTCGATTTGGTGGAGTTCCCCAAGAACCACTATTTGTAAATATTTCTAACTCTTGGATGATTTTTAGTATTAGAGTATTTTTCATTGAAATCGATTAAATTATCGTTATTTAAATTGAAGTTAATTTCAATTAAATCGTAATTAAATCGATGTCATTTAATTCATTTCGATTTACAATTGTTGATCATTATTGATTTATGAGAGCTGTGAGGGAGGGAGCTAATCTTGTGTTTAATTGATTTTTGAGATGAAATTAAGTGAAAAAGGAGGGGAAAATGAAGAAGAAGCGGAAAAGCGGGAAAAAGTGAAGATCGAGTCACGAATCCTTTGCTCGAACCCACATTGCCCGTGACTGCATCTGTCACGCTCGTGAAGCTCTCTCACGCCCGTGAGGACAAGCTCACGCTCGTGAAGATGGTTGTAGAACGGAGCTCAAATCTTCCCATGGTCTCACGCTCGTGACTGAGTAACTCACGCTCGTGACGGTCTAGTCACGCTCGTGACGAGTCTTCAAGTCGGTTGCCCTTAAACTTTCATTTCTTTCTTTCTTTTCCTTCATATCCATTAAAAACACACACACACACACACACACACACACACACACACACACACACACACACACACACACACACACACACACACACACACACACACACACACACACTTCTACTCACTCTCTCACTAAACTCACATCTTATTCCTCAAATCTTCAACAAAATCCCTCATATCTTCCCCAAATTACTCTAAAAACTTCCTTTATCCTTTATATACAAATAAAGACCAAGTTTTTTCACCTAAAAACCACATAAAAACTCAAAAAAATCGATTTTGAAACATGGAGTTTCAAAAATCCGAAATTGGGTATCTTTAACTTTGTTGGGTTTTGGGTCTTCCTACTAAAATAGAAGGCCAATTAGGAGAAGATTGGAGCTTTTCCAAGTGTTCTAGGAGCATTAAAAGGAGGTTTTTGAGAAACTTTATTGTGGGAAACCTTATGACATTAGTCTATAATGGTGGGAAAGGGAAAAGGGAAAGCTTTTACTTCTAGAGCTCCAAAGAGAAGGAGGGGAAGTGGCTCTAACAACCCCGACGCCGACCATCTCTTTTCTTTACATTATTGATGCTTACTATTACATTACATAGCTAAGAGCGGACGACCCTTCCTCCCACTTAGGTGGGAGGCGGAATTCCGATCCAAGAGCGTCTTCTAACGCCATGGGGACCTCGCCTTCAATTACGCCCTATCACCCTTGACAAAGCGCCCTAGTGATCGTGAACAAATATACTAATCATACACATTAAGGAGGTGATTCATCTCTATATTCCTTGGCGTAGTTCTTTGTAAAACTAGTAACTACATAGGAGTATACATGTATGCTTGAATTGTTTCCATTTTAGAAGAACCCATGCACATGGATGAGGCATGTTGTTATTTGCTTTTGTAGATACATTCTTATATGTTTTGTGCGCTTCATTACCAAGAATGCATCAATGATTTTGGCAAGACCTACTTGCCTTGCATCAGGGTATCCTACCTCATGGATACCTTGTTGTGAGTTGAAGGGATGTAGCAAGGCCCGTTAATTGCCTTGTATCAGATATATTATTAGCTTAGTTTAATAGGGGTCGTGGCTTTTCTTGTTTTTACTGGGACGAGCAAGGGTTTGGTTTGGGGGGATTTGATATATTGTCATTTCACCCTATTTTTCCACCTTTATTCGACCTTTTTGGCTCGCCTTTGGCGCTCCCAAGGAGCGTTTCTATGTGTTTTACGTTCCTCTAGCAGTTTTCTTCTTTATACTTGGTTTTGCAGGTAAACCGTCACTTGGGACGGATTCTACCTAGCTTTGATCGACCGTGAGGACGATAGATCACTCAGAGGGCACCACTGATCATGCCAAGGTCGTCCCAAGTCGTGGCAAGCCAAACCGAGGAAGACCATGAAGTCAGTTGGGTGAACAAAGGAGGAAAGACAGAGTCACGAGCGTGAGTTGCATCTCACGCTCGTGAGATGTCGTCACCAAAGCAAGGAAAATCGAGAAAAATGAGTCACCCCCGTGTCTGAAGGCTCACGCTCGTGAGACACCAGTCACGCCCGTGACTCGAGCTCACACTCGTGAAAAAGATGCTAGAAGTCGGCTTGTTTTGGCTGCTCAGCTCATGCTCGTGAAGCTCGAGTTCATGCTCGTGAAAGCCTAGTCATGGTCGTGAGATATCAGTCATGCCTGTGACTCTGTCAGCCCACTTAGCTTCTTGAAGCTCATCTTGTGACAACCCTCGCGAATGCGGAAATATAAAACATACAAGCATGTGAATTATATAGCGGAAAATACGGTATTTTAAAAACCTTTATACATGCAAGATAGAAAAATACGAGGAGTGTCAAAATATTACAAACGAAATAAAAATACCACAAGAGACGTAGTCTCTCAAAGTGTTAACAAAAGACAAAGTAATTAGCAACTAGCTAAACAACGTCTAGAGGTGTTTCATCCAGGGACAACGCTCGCTAGCTCACACCCGAACCCAAAATAGCATAAGCAAAAAGCCATCCAAGTCAAGCAACCTGTTCATCCATGAAAAACATGAACGCCACAGTCAGTGGGGAGTAACTCCGGGTTCTCCTAGCCATATCACATTAAACGTACATAGAAGGAAATACAAAAGTAGAGCATGCATACATATAGATATACATGTGAGATACAATAAGGATAGATAGGCAATTCGATAAATAATGATAAGAGTATATGGAATACAAATCCGAAATCTATCATGTTATTCAAAGACTCGGGGAAGACACTCTTAGGCAACCGAATACGCTCACTAGGGCTTGCATCTCACCGTTAGCGGTATAAGTTTGATAAGATTGAGACTCGACAAACAAACCATGGCAAGTCATGCGATTACCATGAAAAAATCCATCATGTTATCATCCATTCAAACAACCCAATACATAGACGGTGCCCAATCATGCAATGACCATGAATAATATCATGAAATCACGCATTCAAGAACGACGACACAAGACGACATCTCTCACGGTAAATGAAACGCACTAGCACCGTGTACATGGCAAGTATGATTAAAAGGCATCCACGAGATAAGCACATGCGGACACTCATACGCGATGCTTACATTTCGCCTATGTAGACTAATGTCCTCCTGGTAGGAACGATAATTAAACGGCTCCTAATCTAAACCTGGCCAGATTCTCGGAATCACATTTTCCGATTCGACATGCGATGACGTTCGCATCCAAGACTCGGTCAATCAATAGACGCCGAGTACCCCAAATTCGGTAGATCAATTCACGAAAGAGGCGGAAAAGAGCACAAGCCTCATAACAAGCGGTACGCTACATGCAAAAAACACCACCTCGCAAGTACACAACATTTGACGGCCGGGTCGATCAACGCATAGCGTTCAACTCCCAACAACGTCGTCGTATGCCCACTAACACATGCATTTAAGCAGTAGGATACCTCTCCGTTACGACATTCCAGCCTTACGAACGGGAAGGTAGCCAAGGGAATGAGAATACAAAGCACAAGACAAAATAGTGCTCAAACCGACTCATTTGTAAAAACCGACTCAAAGTGGGAACATATCGAAAACCGTCACAAACATGTGATACATGCGAATGAAATATCATATATCCTAAACATGAATATTATAAGTAACTACGTAAAATTATACGATAAACCGATCATGCGAACTATTATAAATCACGAGTTTTTGAAAATAAAGGAAATGCATACAGCCGTGTTCCAGGCCGGGCAACAGACCGGCGGCCGGTGGGCCGGCTCAGAACACAGGCAAAATCCCAAAAACAGAGAAAAGGGGTCGGGGCCGGTCAGTCGACCGGCGGCCGGTCGACCGGCACAGCCAATCATACCAAACTCAAAACTTCAACACTGATGTGTTCCAGGCCGGTGGATGGACCGGCGGCCGGTGGGCCGGCCTGGAGCACCATATCATGCAAAACCCAAATTTCCAAAGAAGTTTCTGATGGGTTCCCAGCCGGTGGTCAGACCGGCGGCCGGTCGACCGGCTGGGAGCACTTCTTCACCCGAGAGCTTCCAAAGCTCAACCAATTCATTTCAAAACTCAATTATACTTCTAATAATCAACAACAATCAATATATATCATCCATATTCATCATATAACATCATTTACTAATCATAGCATGGATTCTAAACTTCCTAATCGTATTCTAATACGATTTCTAGCATATAAACATGTAAAACACGTAAGTAATACCGAGGAACCCTTCACCGTTACCTTTGAGCGTCTCTAATGATCGTCAAGCTCCTCTTCTATAAGAAAATAGTCTTTATCGGGATCTTGGAGGTCGCCACCTACAATTAGATCGTAAAAAGATGAATAAAGTTCATCTTGAGAAAGACGGGATGCTTAAAAAGCGAGAAAGACGATAATTTTATTATCAATACGGATAGAGGAAGGTACGGGAGGAAGAATAAGACGAACTTACGTAAATTCTATCGAGTAACGAAGAAGTTACGTCAATTCTAAGCTTGAAATCAAAGAGGGAAGTTGCTTAAGGAAGAAGAAAGAAAAATGGGTTTGATTTTTGGTGTTGAAATGAATATTAGGTTAAGGAATGGAGTTGTGTGAGTTATGAGAGAAAAAGTCAAAGACGATTTTCAAAGTCAAGAAAGTCAAACTTGACTTAAGACGGCTTTTTCATGAAATCTCTCAGAAATTCCAAATACGAACTCGGAAATTCTAAATTTGACTCGGAACTTACAATTATAATTTATAACTTAAAAATTACTGAAAAGATTTCGTAAAATATTTCTACTAGAAAAATAGGGTACATTTCCGGGTGTTACACACAACCCCACCCTCTGACTGGTTGACCGTCCGGCGGCCGAGGTCCGACTCCCCTCCCTGAAACGATCTAGGAGGAATGTAAACGATCCCCTCGTTCACACTTCACTCTCGCGACTTCTCACCGTCTCCGCCACCGGTAGCCATGCCGGCTACACCACTCACGTCTCTGCCCCCAGCGGCGTCGTCATCCTACCACGATCAAACCATCGGGCCATTGACCAATACTTGTATTGATTCATAAACACATAAACCCTAAAAAATCCAAAAATGAATCCAAACCATCGGTTTGATTCACAATTAAGCCATTAACATACTACCTTTATGTTTTACATTTAAGTTATCATTTAAAATTTGTTTATCTTGACATGATACAGGGTTAGCAATAGTAGAGACAATTAGAGTAAATTAAAGTGAAGTTTTTTAGTTAGCGGTGGAAAATGGAAAAATAATATGTAAAAAGTATTATAATGAGTAAAACAAGTACTGCGAAAATAAACTCTATATTTTTTATGTTTGCTCGCGGTAATTGTAGCCTCTTGCGAGAATCAATTGAACAATCGGGAGCAATTTTCTTACAATACTTAGTTGACGATCATAAAAAGGTGTAGGTTTCATAAAGATTTTCACCGTCTCAATGAAACATTGTAGTTTAATAAACCTTGCCTATAAAAGTGCAAAACAAGTAATCTTTAATTTCAACATTTCAGTATCTTCGGGATGGGTGGTCTATGATCCGGGTGGTGAAATTATTTTTGAAGGAGGAACTACGATCCGATCAGAAAGTCTGATTCAAGCGGAAGCCCTCGCCATGAAGCTGGCTTTTAAATGGGTTGTTTCTATGGGATTCTTTCATCTACACACATTATCAGACTGTCTTCAGCTTCTCTTGCAGGTGTTCGGATGTAATGAGAGACAGCACTCCACCTTTGGGATCATTAAAGACATCAAATCCCTTCATCCATCTTTTCTTTGTCTGTTCTTTTCGTTTATTCCTCGTAGCTGAAATAAATAGGCTTATAAAATAGCAAGTGGACTATTAAGGCCTTAATGCAAAATGTATTTACTTCCGCCAAAAAAAAAAGGTTATGTTCATTCATGGACATGATTTACTCAATCATGCACATGAATGACCATTATACCCCTTTCATTTTAACCCCTTCATTTTCTATTTTGTTGCACTTCAATTGTTTTTCACAATTTTCTTGCTTAATCTACCACCAGCCAACCACCACACCCGACAACCACCATGCCCAACCTCAACGCCGACGGCCACCATGCCTCACCTCACTGCCGCATCCACAGAGTCGCCGTTCGTTCTTGACGACTCCTCAGACCCGCCCCTCCCAGATACGCCACCACAACCAAACCCGACCAACTACTTTAGGAACAACCGCACCACGCCTGGTAATGCGACTTCAGGCCACCCGCCTCAGACCACATCTCTCTGTCACCCCCTGGTACGTACGACCGCGACACGCCGGACCTTTCATCTTTGCCTCCCTACTTGACAACCGCTACACGACGGACCTCCGACGCCCACTCCCCCTGCCACCCAATCACCCTTTCCTGTATTCCTAAATTTCAAAAACCCTAATTTCATTAATTCCCCCCAATTCTTAATTGATTAAGTTAGAAAGTTAAAGATCAATCACCTGTTCAATATGATTAATTTGATTTAAGTGAAGTTAGAAAGTTAAATTAAATTGATTAATTTGATTCATAATTACTAATTTTTGTGAGAAGAGAGATGAGGAGAGTTGTATTATTTTGTTTTCAAGAATGGTAAAGTTTGGAAAAATAATGGTAAAAAGACCATGAATGAGTAAAGTTTGTCCATAAATGAGCAATTACGAAAAAAAATGATGTAGGCCTAAAGAGACTTATTCTTAACGTAGCCATGTGCACATCAGTCCCACAATCCCACGCATAGAGTAGCGTACGCCCCAAGTCCCAAAGGCATAAAAGTCAATCCATTTTACTTTTATAGTCCTACTTTTTATTTTAAAAAAAATTAGAAATGAGTGTAATTTTAGAAAAAGGATAACGACAATCGAAAATTCCCTTTTGTTTAAAAACGATTTAATCATGCACTCACAAAATTGAGTGACGCGAGAAATTTATTTCAATCATGCTCTCACAAAACTGAGTGGCACAAGGAACTTCCGAGTGGCATTATTATTGCCATGAAATTACTCTACCCCGTTAATTAAGAAAAAAGATTTTTATGTCAAACACAACTTAAAAAAACGCGAAATTCTAATAATTTTTTGTCAAACACGACATTTTGGGTGAAGGATTAAGCACTTTGGTTAGAGTTTGACCACTTGCAATATAGTGACTTTCAGTCAATGTTTGAAGTAGCAAACGAGGTTGGATTGAGGTGTTCTTGGACTCGTGAAAAAGGTAAGCCTTGTGATCGATTGGTGTGTAAAGTAAGCCTTGTCCACCAAATTTAAGATACCAAAACTAGAAGAGGGATAATTTATTGGAATAAATTTTGGAAAAAGAAGGGACCATCAAAGTGGATTAAAAGGAGTACAATACTCCTCACTTGGAAGCCGGTCCTAGGACTTACCGGCTAAGAAGTCCAAGTGTAAGGAGTGCAAGCCGTATACAGAGTAATAAAGCTAAAGTACACTACGATGCAAACCAGCACATTTCAAATATTGTAAATTTAAGAACAAGTCAAGGACAGGTCAACGCCTTCGTTGCATATTATGCTATTCATACTGTGATAATAATGCAAAACAGGTATCATTTTTATCAGCCTTGTTGAAAATAGATCTTTGACTGTTGCTAAAAATAAATTTATTTCCACGCAATGTATATACATAAATTAAAAACTTGCTTTATTTGAATTTAGCCACATAAAGCAATAAGACTGCCTCACTTGAAGCAGAATCCGATCTCCCTCCTAACCCACGTGGTTTTCAATAAAAAAAACAGCAGGAACCACGTAGGGATAAATATCCTTAAATCACAAAAAAAAAGGGTGAAAAAAACCGAGCTAGAATTGCTCCCTGTGCGTTACGGAACGTGCAGATACTACTCACTCCTAGACAAATATACAATCATACAAATAATAACGAATCTCATCCGGGACTGTAATGAATGAGATCCGAGTAGGAGCAAGCATCCACACCTGACCCAAAAGAATTTGACTTAATCACAATTGCGACTGCGCTGAACTTCTTCTTGAAGACCTCGGAAGCTGATTTGTGTCTGGCATAGATGGTTCCTGCTGATTTTCTTCAGGTCTTGGAATTTCCTGCATGTGTTGACCATCAGGACTAGAACAGAATTCAAAACAATACAATTGAGCCTCTAAAAACCCGCATCCCAAACAATAGCAACTAAGATGAGCTAACCATGGATCAAAGACAACCACAAAACAAAAAAAAGAAACATACAAAAGATCATCAACATTACATGAGGGCCCGCCCTACTCAATATATTTCCATAACATCTTGGTCAAAGGATGACCAATTGAGTGACGACTACAGTGATATTTGACTTATTCACGGATATAGAAGTTTCCGTAACAACCCCACAAACGCACTACCATCCACCCTTCGAACAACGCTATCTACAACCAGACACTACCCATATAACCTGTTTTAGACCTGAACCCCAAAAAATGACCGAACTTAAAACCAAATTATAGGATCAAAACAGGTTAGGTTATGGTCAACACATTGAGTCAGTGAAAAGTTAACTTCTACTGAAAAGAAATTTTCTTTTCTTTTGATATAATTTTCTGTTCTTATACTTTTTAGTTTCTTTATTTTTAATCATTTGCTTTTGTTACTTTATTTATTTACTTTCATTAACTGTTTATAATTTTAAATTATTTTTCTAAACACATTTTAAAATCTACGTATTAGTGGTTTCAAATTATAATATATGTTAGAACCAATAATCATATTGTTATTAAGCTAATTAGCTATAAAATTTATGACTTATAGTTTAAGATTTCGGATATTTTAGTGATGATAACATAATTTTATTTATATATCATTCAAGCTATTTTTATGTTTCTAAGTCAAGATAGATAATGACAAAAAGATGTATTTTACTAATAGTCTAGAACTCCCTCCGTCCCGGTCATTTGTTTACTTTTGCTTTTAGCACAATTATTAAGGAAATGGTAGGGGACCATTTGTGGTAGTACTTAGTAGATGACATGTGGACAATAGTCTCATTGGGTGATCAAATTACTCATAGATTACCTTCTGAAGTTCTTAATATAGAAAGGTAAACAAATGAATGAGACACCCTAAAATGGAAATGGTAAACAAATGACCGGGATGGAGGAGTACAACATATGTAGCCTTATGAAAATAACTATCAATTTCAACAAAATTACCCAAAATCCGTTCAAATCCACCAATATAAACCCAAAATACACAGGGCTTGCATTCTACGTGACCCGTATTTAGAGGATCCCATAGCCCGCCCGTCCGACCTATTTAACAGGTACTATCCTTCTAGTTAAACTTCACATTTTCTTAATATCAAGCCAGCTAGTACTTTTCTTAACAATTGTGCAAGTTTAAGCAGGAAGACAAACAGGGAAAGCAAAATAAACTTCCTACAACTTATAAAGGACCTGGTATTCTGAATGTCCCCTTCTACGTAGAAAAGAAGCTAACCCTACTCATTCTCTCACCTCTCTGAGGCAAGACAGATGCGCTCTACCAGTACTCCATATCAACATCTAAATCGAAAGAACTTATCTTATCCAGCGAACGAAGCACATATATGTCTAAGACACTACTCAATAGATTTTTGTAAATATGACGTCTAGTCAAAAGGAAACGCTATAATTGTGACAGACGGAATATTTCAAGTAAAACAAAAAACTCTTTCAAACCTTTGTTATAGATGCGGAAGTCTTCCTTAACCGTGCTTGTGACTTAGCACATTCGCGATGCCGTCGTTGCATATTTTCAAACTGCTGCAGCCTCAAAGCAAAGTTTATTCCATTTTGTTCATTCAGGACTTCCTTGCTCATATCACCATCCTCGAAAGAGCGATATCGTCCATCCATGTGGTTTGAGCTTTTTGAATGAACATCATTGTGAACTTGGTCTCCACTGAAGGAATACGAAGGTACAGTTTTCAAACGAGTCCGCAAAATCTTGAAAGCTGCACTTTGCTGCATGGATGCATAGTGACAACATAAATATAGGTAATGCACCTCAACTTTGTATAAAAATTCGTCATCTAAGAGAGTGAGAGTACAAACAAGTCAGTAGCATTCCCCTTGTGCCTCAAAGGCTTCCCACCTATGATGGGGCAGGGGACTCAAAACATACACACAACTTTTCCCGTGTTTGAAAACACAGAGAGAAGTCCTGTGGCTTGTCGATGAGAAAGCTGAAGGAACTCATGCAGAATATGACAGAAAATCGAAGAACACTTTGACCATAATCCTTAATATCAGAACCAAGGACCACCCATCAATCATTAGTGTAACTACCCCCAATCAAACTGACACATATAAAGGGATAAAGAAAGGCAACGGGAGTATTTTAGTTTTTCTTCATGAGAAAGGAGTTCAAATGTAGCTGGAATAAGATACTGATAATTTCAAATTGACCTTTTAACAAAAAGCAAAGGGTAGAAGTCAAACAGTGGCAAAGCAACAAAAGCTCGATTGCATGACCTGGGGTTTGAATTGAATTTATTTTTACTCCATATGCTCCCAGGAAAAGCCTTTTTCCATATATAGAATCAACGAGGGTATTGAAATAGAGGAAAAAGAAAACTATGTTCGGAAAAAGTCATCCTCAAATATGAGACGTACAAACAAATAAAAACCAAATCAATAAAACCCTCCACAGAATGCGGCCGAAAACATTTAGCTCCAATACTGATATCATAGTTGTTACTTGTTTGTTGGCTTCAAATTTTCCGTTTTACATCCTAGTTTTCTTCTTCAAAATAATCCCAAAACAAAGGGAGTTCTAAGCTGGAAACTCAGCTTAACTCCCATGGCTTTATTTATTGGTGTTCTTGCAGACATCGGAGGCAGATAGTGGCCATGTATAGCAATCTAGAGATGTTTGTATTATGAAGCTTTCGTTTCTGAGCACAATGGATGAAAGTAACAATATATATCATATTATTAAAATAATCTAAACCTTTTATATCCCTCTCTTAGGCCTCCTGCAGAAAACAAAATAATGTTGCTAATTTTTTTCAACCATATTTCGCTTTGGCTTTTTCTTTATCCAAGGCACACAGTGAAAGACAATTGACAGATACGGGAGATGGCTGATGGCCTATGTTTGACCAAAATGGCTGATCCTATATCAATCTATAACCCACGTGACCCATACACACAACTATGGCTTTATATGACAGGTACAAAAACAGAATACAAAAAACTGGTCCACTATATGTGTCTGTGTGTCAGTGCGCTACCGCAAATCGTAATAAATGCCACTATTTAATGACAGGATTCCCAAGATACTAAACAATCATCCACGAGCTACGAGCGGCTAATCAAATGAAGACTTACAGAGACTGACCATGAGAAACTTATAGCAAATAGTGTCACGAGAACATGAAAATAAATAAATAAATAAATAATTCAACCCATTATGTCGTTAGCCTCAACCTTAAAGAAAAAGATGCTGAAAGCATCAGGAAGAAACCCCGAGTGATTAGGTCCATAGGATTATCACTTCTAACAAGCAAAGATAATTTTAGCAGATCATGTATCCTTGGAGTTGTCACACATAAATGAGAACGGCTCAAAAACAAATAAAGTCTGCTGCCAACAAATGCAACCCTATCGCAGATCAGGTAAACAAAGGAATAGACCAGGAATAATGGCAATGGAAATCTAATCACAACTAAAATCAGGCAAGTTTGCTTAACAAGTGAAAAGGCTACCTGTGGAAGCAACATAAGCAGGCCATAGAGAGATTTCAGTAACCACGTATATCTTCCAGGCTCCAGAAGCTGAAAAGGCACAATATTTATTTCAAGTTATTAGTATCTTAAACCATAAACACAATCAGTTTAACATAGCACGCATACCAGGCAATCTGACTAAATTATTACATGAAAAATGGACCATTATCATCTCACTCATATTAGCAAGTTTAGGGGTTCTAGGTAAAATGCACTCGCGCGCTGTTTGGTATGGAGTTTATGTTTGTTTGCCTTGTTTTTCACTCTCTTTACTCAATTTCCATAATGGGTTTAACCCTTATTCCTCCACAGCTCAATGGTTTCCAAACCCTTTCCCTACTACCTCCACCACCAACATCCAACACCCACGAACAACCGACTGGGCTTGGGGAGGGTTTCCAAGGGTGGATGTGGGTGTTATGAGGTGAAAGTGGGGGTGGAGATTTCGGCAGGGTGTGGGGGGGGGGGGGGGGGGGCTAGGGAAGTGGGTCACCGGCGACCTCGAGAGAAAGAGAGTGACGACAAGTGGGGGTCAGTAGTGGTGGTTCCGGGTGGTGGAGGTGGTTGGGTTTGGTCAATATGTTTTCATACCCTTACATACTCAGAACCAACACATGAGGGAATGGAGGGTTAACCCTTTTTTAATTTCATATTCTTCCCCATTGCAAACCAAAGACACCCTGAGTTTTATGGTATAAGATTGGGACATGAAGAAAACACAGACACATTGTGGGAAGCTTTCGCCATCCTAGCAACCTCCCCGGACAATCTGATATTAACACTTAAACAAGCAACATCAAGAAATTGAATGATGGAACATTCCCACATGGCTTCTTAGCATTTCATAGGCAACGTCTAACCTGTTTACATTGTCTCTAGACTCCTAACTACTTTTCTTGGGAAAGTAATTATTAGGGATTGTTCTCACTTTTGTGCCATGAAGTTTAGGCATATTCCACTTTTGTACACTGAGTACTCCCTAACTACACTTTCGTCACCTGAGGTTTGGGTGGGGTTTCTCCCACCCCATAATATAGGAAATATTCTCATCTTGTGACCTAACGTTAATCTAAACCAACGACGATTTCCAACCTAGTAGTTTATTCTAGGAACACCCCAATATTCAATTTCGGTTTCAGTTACGGTGCATTATTCCGGTTGTCTCATGTCTGATCTACCTAAATGTAGCCACTTCAAAATGCTGCAAAATCTGGTCGCTGTAATTTTTGAAACCTTTAAATGGTCGTATTTGAGTGCCGCTACCATATTTAATACCAGGAAATCATGTGGTCACTCTTTAAAAAGCCTTCTCATAATCAAGGTCATATATACATACACCTTAAACCCAAATACCATAAACCGAATAACACAAAAATGAATTGCCTAACTAGGACCATGGGATAAATGAACTACTCCCAACTCATTCCATTAAAGAAAAAAGTAATGCATTGGAAAACAGCCTCTCGTCTACTGGAGAAAACCCTTCATTTATGTCCCTTTATCATAATCGATTGCTTTCAAAATGGCATAGCAAGCAATAGAAAGTTACCGGGTCTTTTAGATTAAAACAAAATTTGCTGTTAAGTAAGTGACAATAATGTATATTTGCTCAAGCAACATTAACATTCAAACAGGCCCTAAACTGAAACCTATGGATCAGGCAGTTCGCTATTGCGCAGGTATAGGTTACCTCTAAGGTAGCTTCTCATAATCAAGGTAAACGATCATACGAGAAACCTGTACGACAAGCCTCCCACGCAATTTCACTAAAAAACAAAACTGGCAGAATAAAAATTTTGACACCTCAAATAAAACAAGTACAAGCCTCAGATGTCAAACAACAAAGGTCATGCAGGTATTTTATTCCCCAAATAAATGATGGTTTCAGAAACTCTTGGTATTTGACTAACGAAAGTTGATAATAAGGTATTGCCATGGATGATTGCCCCTTCGCTGTCATTTGGACTGATTTACCAAACCCTAAATCCCTCTTTCCATTAGTGGTAAACGTTAATTAGGGGTTCCGATGGTTGTAAGCTTGTGTTTTTATGATGGTCGTAAAGGTGATATGGTGAGGAAGGAGGGTTTCATGGTCGCGGAGATGAGGGTGATGTCTTGAGATACATGCCACAAAATACTAGTCTATTATACGAAGAGAGTATTTAAAGTTAGGTTTGCATTGTTCCTCACTCGTCACAAACACCTCGAACTCATAGTGCAGTGCAGTTGAAGTCTTTTAGAAGCTGCAGCCTCTCATCAAACCCCCTTTCACTTTACATCAACAAAAAGCAACTCTTTCGAAATGTCGTACATCTAAAACAGGATCTAACGGTGAAACCTAATAGCATTATTTTTAAAATGGCCAAGAAAGGTTAAACGGATAGCATTAAACAAATCTGCCTACATTATATATAAAACTCTAAAAAAAAAAGAATCAGCACAAAATAGGGAAAGGTTCATCTAAGATTGCTACATATTTAACTTTCAAAACACGACCATCTAATCATCACATACCTGCAATCTTAGGTAGGCGAAAGTTGGAGTCTCAAGTAATCTAACCAGCTTGTCAAGTTGGACCAAAAATTTAACATTGGTATCTTCTTCCACCAGAGACTGTATGACCGTGCTGGCATGCTGGTATGCCTATTGAAAACAACACACAGTAACTCATGAGCAAGGAAATGAGCAATTAATAGATTTTACCTCAATGAACAATTACCTGAGCTAATAAGCACAGGCTAATGATTGCCATCGGGGAGTGGCACCACGAAGAATACAAGGCATGAAACAAATCTTTCCCAGCATTGTCGGCAAGAGATTTCTTCAAAAGCTCTCGGAGCTCTGACAACTCGTACGATGTTAACAAAATCAAATTCAGAGCCTGAAAATTAAATGGGTCAGTTAGATGTGCAAAATCCTGCAGTGTTATATCAAAGACAGATAGAAGATCCACCATTCAACTAATGACGGACAAAAACAAAGATGGTTTGTCATTAACCAATATATAAAACATCGCCTCGAACTACGACTCTATGAGAACTCTAAGACGCAATATCGATGCATACTCCCTCCTTTGATTAATTCCTCCTACAAAATGCAAAATGCTTAAATAAACATAAAAAAAATACAGAAGTAGAGAGGCGGGAAAGTAGGTGGGCCATATGTACGAGAGAAGTGAAAGACCAAGAAGAGAGTAAAAAAAATTGACCAAACAGGAAGAGTGAAAGAAATTAATAAATAGGAGGGAGTAAAAAAACTCTTTTAACAAAATCAAATGTTTACTAAAAACTAAAAACTACCTAATATGACTTTGCGTTCAAATAAGGCAAAAGTTATGTTCTATCCATTTTGGTGTAATTTCACCTATAAAAGCAACTTTATTTGCCAATTGACGGTTTCCCTTCCAGGTTTCAAGTGTAAATGATCTTTTCCTACTTATATCATGAAGGAAACCCTTAAAATGGTGATCAACAACAACAGAACCCAAGTCTTCGTAGGCTCCGAAAAATGCAGGAAAATGGAGGTTGGATGTACGAAGCCTTACCCTATTGTAAGAAAACACAAAGAGGTTGTTCCCTAATCACCCAAAATTGAAAATTTGAGAAATGCATGAAATGTCTCCAACTTCACAATAAAAGAAGCACAGCCTGTTTATGAAAACTACGGGGCCAAAATATTCAAATGAATAGCCCGATTTCGGTCTATGTGAACCAAGATGAGTACAAACATACCTAACGTAGTTATTTGAATGAAACATTATATTAAATTTTATAACAGTATTTTAGTGCAGTTTTCCTAGGACCAAAAAACACAGCACAAATTCCCAACGTTAAGGGGAATAACATATGCTAATTGAATCAATACTACATAAGTATAATTAAACGATACTTCGTCCATCCACTTCTGAACTCCTTTTTTCTCTTTACAAATATCCCATCTTTAACTTCCTACTTAGAAATATTTCCTCATTTGTCTTATATTTGTGGTCATTATCATTTATTACCCCAAGTCTTTCCCAACTTTCATTTTCTATAGGATACTATTGGCTTCCTAAATTAGTTGGTACGAAAAAGAATTTAGAGAGGGGAATGGCACTTTTCAAACGACGGTTCACGTTTGCCAACTATCCCCACGGCCCGACCAACATCATTTTGGGACTAGGGCATTGTTGTATCTAAATAGACAGGAACGGATGAAAACAAAAACCTCCTTATACGGATGTGTAACATGAACATAATAGACATACATTAAGAGCCATTAGATGAAGAACCAAACCTGAACCATGATAGACGCAAAATCCAGATCAGATTCCTTTTCAAGTATAATGGAAAGCTCACGATAGACTGTTTGAGCTCCAAGAAGTACGCAGAGCCGCCGAATTATCAAGGCACCTCGTCTGAGAATATGAAGCAAATCTTGCATGTCAAGTTAGCAGACACGTAGGCATAGCCGCATAGAAATATTTGCCAATATAAAGGAAAGTACTGCATTCCGAAAATAAATAATTTTGCTGCAGAAGGACAAAGTAAATGAACGAGAACAATAGACAACTCACTTTTCCAAAAGAGAATTGTCGTTCCGAAAGTTTCCCACCAAGTAAACAAGAAGCTGTTGAAAATGTTTTGTGTCTTTTGCTATGCAAGCATGCACCTCAAGCACCAAAAGCACTACCTACAATACATGGCACAAACTACTTTTATCACTCGAGGAATTATTAGTATAAGAGAATTTAGTCGATAGGCTAAAATCAATTGAGGTAAAAAAATCCTGATTCGATCCTACAATTCTACGATTTTACAATCCAAAAATGTTTGACGGCGGGATCCTACGATTCTATCATAGATGTACAATCTTATGATCCTATTCATTTGAAAATTTCTAGAGATAGGATCATAATAAAATCATACGATCCAGTTTTATAGTAAAAATCTAAATATATATTTTTATATATTGACATTGTAAAACCCAAATTTGGGATAAGTTGTAAGAACTGTTCATACAATGATACTAAAATCATTATCATTAATTATCAATATTTTATGGATAAATATTAGTAAATAAGTGTTTTGATCTTCAATTATATGTTTTTACCAAATAAAAAAATATATTTAGTGAGTTGTTCCAATTCTACCAATTCCATCCTACCCACTCCATCGATCCAAAGTAGGAAAGGGTCAATATAAAGTGTCAAGTTCAAAAAGCACAAAAAAATGCCTATTAGAGGGGGTGAAAGTTGTGCCAAATACAGTAGACTTCCCGACATAATGTAAAGCTTACACTCATCAACTTTTAACAGCATAAAGAATAGGAGCATGAAAAGATTAGATAACAAAGCGTAACGAAACACGTACAACACAATCAGCATAAGAACACCATCTGGCACATTAAGGACTTGTCTGCTTTTAAGTACGCTACCTAGATGGATATACAGACTATGCAATACATCACCTGCCATAAAAAAACATGTTCACTATACAACTTCTGTCTTGTGAGGCAAAGCAGTTCCTAACTATCAGGGTAATTCCAAAGTAGTTCATGTTTTCTTTATTTTAACGTAATTTATCTCTCATGTACAGCTGTTCAATTATGTACATTTTTCAATATTCTTTCCATGTATTACCCTTACCCTAAAGAAAGAAAACTAAAGATCTCTTTTTTTCTCTTCTTAAAACTTATTAATCGAATTGATCCCAAATTCTTTGATTACGAATCTTAATTCGCTTATCAACTAAGTCAATATTCAGTTTTGTTAAACAAAATTACATGAATTATTTTTTTTATTGATAATTTTATTTTTCCGGCTTGGTGGGGGAGGGTAGTTGCATGGGATGGGGCGTGGTGTGAGAGAGTTGTGCGTAGGGGTGGCACATGGGTGAGGGATGTACACATGCAACGGTGGCGGTCGTGGAGATGGAGAAGGTTGGGGAAGGCCGTGCACGTTGTAAATAGGTGAGGATAGCGACGGTCGTAATGGCTAACCTTGTTCATTTTGATCTAAATAGTTATAATCGTTTTTTTTCACACGTTATTACTTGCAGAAGTACGTCTTGGATTGTTGTGCACTCTCCAGAGGTCATATAGATTGGAACCCAGAATAAAAATGACTCGTATAATAATTGTTTTAAATTGATCAACAGTTGCCAGCATACTATTTTTCAGTCTGTGGATTTTCCATTTAATCTTTACTAGGTTTGGTACCCAGCCTCGTCCGGCTACCTTTATTTACCATCTACATTTTATTTTATACAAAATATAATTGCGTCAAGTTTTGTCTAACTCAAACATTTACCGTTTGTAATATACTATTCTCACATTGTTACTATTGTTAATTTTACTACATTCATTATTACTACTATTAATTTCACTACTATTGTCGTCATTCTTGTTATTTTTACTACTCCCGCATTTAATACTGCTACTATTACTTTCACTACTCCCGCGGTTATTATTGTTCACACATGAGTGATTTTTATCATACTTACTACATCAAATGTTGCTACAATTACTAGCAGGCTTTATTTTGCTACTTACACAATTTTATAAGGCTTATATATTTAGCTAATAAATATATTACATATTTGCATTAAATCCTTCGTTTACTTAATTTTATCAAATTTAATGTTTATATCAGTTGTCTATCTAATTGTATTAAACTTCTATGTTTAAATAAATATCAAAAAACACTAATTAAAATACAAATCTAAAGAATTATGGAATATTGTGTCTTCTGTGAATCTTGATTTATTTACCTTCTATATGCATCTAATCTGTATAAAATAGAATTTTTATATATTTATGTCATTCCATTACTGCCCCTTGGTTTAGGGTTTATATACATGTGTTCCAACGTTTAGGATGGATTTCGGTGTTCCTGCCCCTATCATTCGGAATCACAGCTCGGTTGTTGCGCTTAAAGAACAATTTAAATCCTAGCAAAGGGATAGTAGGTCGACTATTTATAAGGAAATGCATAACTGATAGTTATCATCAGTTTCTTCACAAGTTAGCTATGATCAGAATCAAATCAAAATAACAATATAGTGGGTAAAAAAATACACACTATTTACAAATATATTCTCGATTATGAAAATTATGACAAAGGAAACATAGATGTTATGTAGAAAGTATCCAACATAATTTTGTTGAACACATGTTATAAAACAAGTCAGAATATTGTGCAAATACCAAAAAAAATAAAAAATACCTCATCTGAAGAATCAGAGAGTGCATCCAAAAGAGTGTCAAATATGTCATTTAGAAAGGATAAGACCTGCAAGAAGAAATATATTACATGGCTGAAGAAGAAATATGACAGCCTTACCAGAAAGGAAAAAAAAAAAGTAAAAGTAGATTCCCCAACGTGACACATCAGAAAAACGTTATAAGCAAGTTACCCATATTAAATTAAAAAATAAAAGGAAAAGAAAAAAAATAGACGATAAATTTAATGATGGATGGACCAATGGAAACTATATGCTATGATCTTACTCAACACAACTTAGTGCCTCAAGCACTTCCACCTATGAAAAGGGAAGAAGGAAATGAGCACAGTTTTACCTCTGTTAATTTAACAACAATCAGGTCAGAGTAACTTGGAGACTACATAGACAATTGCAGTAACAAGGAATAGGGAACCAAGCAACTGAACTCAAAATTGTCATCCATATTGGATCATAAAATGGGTACTCCAAAGTTAGTGGGTATCAGAAAAAACCAAACTCGTAGACAAGAAACGGAGAAAAGAGCCACAGAATTTGACTATTATATCCACACAAGAACAACAACAACATTATCCCAGTGCCTTAAGGGCTAACGCAAACTGCGGGGAAGGGGAGGTGGGGGGCACAAAGAGTTGTTTCCGAATGAAACCAAGATGAAAATTGCTTCGAGAGCTGCAACGATATATTGTTACTTTATTCCATCATTATGCAGAACCAAAGAAGAATGAGCCTTTGATTCCATTGAAATTTCAAGCAACAAGATATAGCTTACCAAGGCAGAGTGATTGTGGGTTGTGTGTGTGGAGTGGCGGGGTAGTGGTGGTGTTGCGTGTGTATGTGTAAGAGGGGAGGGGGGGTCATGAGTTGATGAAAATTGCTTCGAGAGTTGCAACGAATTATTGTTACTTTAGTTCATCATTATGCGGAACCAAAGAAGACGGAGTCTTTAATTCCATTGAAATTTTGAGCAACAAGATATAGCTTACCCAAGAGCAGAGAAAAAATCAGGGATACCTGTTCCCGATGCTTATCCAGAAGAGCTGATATCCAGTGAAGCGCTTCTATGCGGGTGGCCTCCCATTCACTTGAAAGATGTCTGCACAAGACTAGGAACATATTATGAAAAACGGACTCTCGAGATATTTCTAGGACAGAATACAATATCAACAACATTATCCCAATGCCTCAATGGCACCCGCAAATTGCGTGTAATGAGGGTCGGATGTACAAAGCCTTACCCGTGTGGTTAGCAACACAGTGAGACTATTTACAAATGACTCGTGACTCTTTGGTTCCGAATTATGATGGAATAAATCAAATGGCTCACTAAAGTGGAGCGCTTCTTTTGTCAAGTAGCAGTCCTTCAATGCAGTTCTCGACCTTCGGTCATTTGAAAACCTTTTTGTGTTGCTAACACAATGGGTAAGGCTGGGTACATCCAACTCCCCTTCCCTGCATTTTGCGAGAGCCATTGAGGCACTGGTGTTGTTGTAGGACAAAATACGATACATAAGGAAAACAAATATTTTTCTTTATTATATAATAGCTAAGGAAAGTACTTGGCACAAACATATGATGCAATAAAACAGAACATATTTATGAAATGCAGAGATAGCATGGTTGACACCTCTTTGCAACTGCTAGGATTGCTCCTACATCAAACCCTTCACCTGGAACAGCTTTGAATGAGCGGAGCTCTTCATTGGTTTCACGAGCAACCTGTTGAAATCACAAGAGATTACATGTTGAAACTGAAACTGGGACACTTAGAGTACTATATAAGGCTAAAGAAACATTTACCACTATAATTTTTTCTTCCTTGTCAGAAATACAGGGTAGTATGGCCCCCAGAATATCAGCATAATATGGAACAAGCTGATAGCCACCTAATTTTACAAACTCATTTATCTGCAGTGGTAGATATAACATATCCATATGATCATCAAAGTGATTGAATTCACAACTCAGAGTAAAAGAAACATGTAATGCACACCAAGATAAATAAATTGGAAAAGGTATATCACAACAAATCAGGTAAAATGGGTAAAAATTTAGTTTTCTTTCCCAACCACTTACCCAGGTGATAGCAGTCTGCCGAGTAAATCCATCTTGAGAACCTGCCCTTTGCACCAGAATCTCAGCCATGCGGCCATAATCTACAGACTTTAAGAGATAAATACTGTAATCAGAAGCACAGAAAGACCGGAGGAAAGAGCAAACTTCTACATAAGCATGACAAAATGTTGAAAGATGTTGGGTGTTTACTGGGGAATTTTTAATCTCTTGCAAAAACTCGGATAATGCTGAGTCAGCTTGCTGTCTTATTTCATGGCTAGTGTCACTTAACATGTTAAATAAACCTGAAAACAGCAAGGTTAATTTCATGTATTTGAATTGAGACTAAGAACAAGAAAACAACTTGAACTTAAAGCCAGGATAAGAAGTACCGTCAAGAAAATCAGGAAGAAACCCCAACATATCAATATCCGGAACACTGTCTAGGACAGTAATCCATCCAACCAAAAATTGGCGGACGTATGGATTTAAGACATTCATGCGCTCCCTCAGCAACGGTATGAATTCTTCAATGCTTTATAAAATACCCAAGCAGGATTACAAGATATTTTACAACAGATATGAAATTTGAAAGTGAACCTTGAAAGAGTCACATAATAACTCACCTGAATTGATCACTTTCTGTAACAATATCCTGGGCCATATTGAGGACATCAATTAATTTAAAAAATTAAAATTGTATGAAATTGTTACGGAAATCCAAATACAAAAAAGATACCTTTACAAGCCTGTCTAAGAGATGAGCTGCACTTTGTACATTAGCATCGGAGTCTGCAGAGAGCTTGCACAAAGCATCAAAGATCTGGTTGAAAAATACTATGAAATCCCCTCTTACAACCTGCAAAGAAGCCGCACAGGAGTAAAATCTAGAACAATAATAACACTACGGTCCAGACAAAATCCAATACACACCTTTGCTATGTTATACAAAGCTTCACATGCATAATAGCGAACTCGACTATCTTGATCAGAGAAGGAATTAAGCACCGGTGGAACAATTTGCTGAAAAACCGAGAGATATTACAATGTAGATTAGTGAGCAAAAATCGTATGAAGTTCGAATTCCTTGATCAACCAACCGAGTACTAAACCCTATTGAGCATACAATGCTGTTGTTCGATATATCATATCGATTTCACAAAATTATAATTAGTAAGATGAGATCGGGACCTCAAGATGCTGAGCAGCTTCAGAGGTCAAGCCAACAGTTGCCGCTGCCAATCCAATCAAACCACCCTAATCAATGAAACACAACAATTGTCATGGCACAACACCAAAAGAGACAATTCTCAAACAACAAAACCCGTCGAACCTTGCGAAGATTAGCCTGAGGTGAGTTGGTAAATTCCTCAGTTAGTAATTTGATCACTGCCGATATCTTCTCATGATCTCCTGTTGCCGCCAATTGCTTCACTATTCCTTCCACCTAAATTCACCCATCACCCAAAACATCAAAATATAATTAAATAATAAAAAAAAAAAATTAAAGTAAATTGGGAAATTAATACCTCAAGAGCAGCGTTCTTGCGTTTCTCATAAAGCTTATCAGAGAGATTACGGAGGACTGACGCGGGGATTACAGACAGTGCATCCGCCATTGAAATAGAACCTTGAAACAATCAAATTTACTTCAATGGATGCCAATTTCCCCAAAATTATCTACAAATAGTTTAAATTCATCCTTATCTACTTCAATTTTCACTGAATTATTAGCTGAAACCAGAGATTATGATGCCTCGTGTGATCCACAACTTTATTATGTCGATTTTCTAGGGTTTTGGTGGTTTTTTTTTTTCTCGTGCTGCGAATTCAGGGTGGAGAGAGAAGGAGAGCAAAAAAAACCGTACGCACAGTTTACAACGGGGTATGAATAGCGATGGAAACGGGTTGGCTTCTATTGTCGCTTAAAATCACACCTGCCTTGGATTCAAACATAGTCAAACACTCAAACCCATGTTCAATGGACCTGGTTTGGGTTTGGGTTTGGGTTTGGGTTTGGGTTTGGGTCTACTCGTTATACTCATTTTAAGCACACAAATGAATCTGATTAACTATTTCACTCTTCTCATTTCAACACTCATATTCATATTTTACCCTTATTTCAATTCTTCCTTTCAACTCCTCTTAACCACCACTCAAAAATATCGTAATAAAAGGAACATAAGAGTTTGTCTGTAGGGAATTTGAACCTTCTATGAATCTATTAAGGTCATGTTCTTTTGGACCGAAATTGTTTGACTGAATTTAATGGATCAGAACTGAACTAAACTAAACCTAATGGATTTGAACTGAACTAAACTGAAATAATAAAAATAAAAAAATCATTACAATAATAAAAATAATAAGTATAATAAAACAATAATAATTATAATAAAACCAATATTTATAATAATAATAATTCTAAAGATGATAGTAATTTACTCATTAATAATAATAAATATAATATTAGTAATAATATAATAATAATCTGATAAGTTATATAACAAATATAATAGTAATATAGCAAAAAATTATAACAATATAATAATAATAATAATAATAATAATAATAATAATAATAATAATAATAATAATAATAATAATAATAATAATAATAATAATAATAATAATAATAATAATAATAATAATAATAATAATAATAACCTCGTTCGACCTGCGGTATTTGCTACTTTATTCGTGGGACAGAGGGCGTGATGTGTGTGTTGATTTGACAGGGTCTTCCCCCTTGACTCAGACTGGGATGTCTGATTTTGTGCCGGGACGGGTTGTTGCTGATGCTGCTCAGCGCAAATGTGCTAAGTATAGGGATTTGTGCGCGACTGCTGGCTATGGTTTCCTACCCTTCTCTTTCTCTTCGCTTGGGGAGCTGGGCTCGGATGCTGTTGACTTGCTCAAGCGGATCCAGAAGTTCTCGGTATCTCAGGATGCTGGGGCTCGGGTGGCCGCTTATATCTTTACTAGGATTAGCTTTGCTGTAGCTAAGGGGGTGGGGGCCCAGATTGTCTCTCGGCTCCCCACGAACTTCATGTAAACTTTTCATTTTATTTTATTTTAATGAAAGCTGCGCTCATCTTACTAAAAATAATAATAATAATAATAATAATAATAATAATAATAATAATAATAATAATAATAATAATAATAATAATAATAATAATAATAATAATAATAATAATATAAATGATAACATTTTTAATAATAATATTATACTCCCTCATATTCAAAATAATCTTCCCTCTTTTCTTTTTCATCTATTCACAATATCTTCCCCATTTCCTTATTTAGTAAATATTTATACTTATTTTAATCACCCCACACTCCGCAATAATACCTTACAATACTCATACTTTATCTTATTTTAATCACATCACTCACAAGAGTATTTATTTTAATCACATTATCGCACAATAATAACAATAGTAATAACAATAATAATGATAAAAATAAGTTTAAAATAATATATTAATACAGTATAATAATATATTAATATATTAAAACAGTATAATGATAATAATAATTATTATTATTATGTTTCTAATAATAATTATCATAATGAATATATTAATAAAATGTTATATATAATATAACAATATATTAAATACTAATATTTGCATTAATCATAATATAATAATAAATAAATATATTAAATGTAAATGTAATAATAATAATAATATATATAATAGTAATATAAATATTAATATAATAATAATAAAGATAGTAAATAAATTAATAATAATAACTAGTATAGATCCCGCGCAAATGCGCGGTTTCTTAGATGGTAATATTCAAGAAAGTAACAATAACACCACGCGTATAACTCCTTTTAAACTCTAATTATAAAATTATTATTAGTAATGTTTTATATTAAGGGGTATAAAAGAGAAGGTTCATCAACACTTTTACTTCTAATAAGAGTGTTGGTTTTATTGAAACACTATATTGTTAACTTTATTTTGAAAAATTTTGTTGTCACATCATTAAATTCACTAAAGGCGCAATTTAAACGTGAAGTAATGACTTGGTAATACAATTACATAAGATATGTGTTGTAATATTAAATATACTTTTGCATGGTATATGTGAATTCTTATTTTCTAAGTTGTATATTATTTAATATTCAACTGATTTTTCGCATTTTGCATCGTTGTATATTGATTCGAGAAGAATAAATTTAAATCGAGAAAGTAAGAAGAGAGTTGACTATGTTATGAAATGTGTATTTTTTTTGTAACAAATGATTATTTTTATGATTATTTCTCAAATTATATTCACCGCAAGTTTATTAGACACGAAACTAATAATAATAGTGTAGAGTGTTTACAATTATATACTATAATGGTTTGCAATTAATTTGTATGAATTGATATATAAAAGGCATTTATTACCAATATTATAATTTCCTTATTTAAATCTAGCATTTTGGAGGGAAAATTTCTAGGAGACTTAATCTTTTAGTATAAGGGGATGATGACAAGAATAAGAATCTATCTTCTGTCTTCTATCTATCTATATACTTAAAAGAGAAATTTTTCGAGCGATAATAGAGTCTCCAAGTTTCGTAAACTACTTAAGTTCTTTAGTTAAAATAAATTTGTATAGGGAATGCTATTTAGTTAAAATAAATTTGTTGTAATTTTAATTGTATCATACTATGCGTTATGGAGTGTCTTACTAAAAAGCAGCGTCCTTATATTTCATACTTTCATATACAAAGTATAAGCCAAGGCATGTGATGTTATATCAAACAGTTAAGCATAGTAATTCGCTCATGCTAGTCTATTTTTTTCGTTTTCATATCATGCAATTTCGTCTTTACTTCACACAAACTTAGGTTACATTGTTAATTTTCATTATTATTGGATTTAATATGCATATCTTCTTCTATGATCTTTTAGTGTGAGTCAAGTATTTGAAATTGTTATTGTATGTACTCTAATACTCTAATTATTGTTACTAATGGACGACTTTCTTTATGTTCAAATAATTAACATATTTTTGTATTTTTATAGATTATAGAATTTTATGCCTATATAATTTTATGTTTTTCAATATGAGTTAAGGGGATACATAAAAAATTGATAATGATTTTAATATTTTTCATTCTAATTTGTTTTTTAGACAATTTAAGATATGTGTATCGTATATATGGATCCGTTTGATATTATAGTTGATATACTCTTAAATTTGATTTCGAGTAGTTAAGATTATTGCTTTGATTTTTTTAAGAAATAACACATATTTTTGTGTAGGGCGGCTTTACACAAAAAACATACTCCCTCCTATTCCATCTATCCTTCCTTATTTCCTATTTGGTCCATTCAGGTTTTCTTCCCTATTTCCATTTTTGGAAGTGGGGTTGTGTGTTTTGTGTGGTCCATATTTAATTGCATGTGGGATAGAGAGTTTTGTGTGGTTCAAATTCATTTTCTTAATCATATAGTCAAAATGAAAGGGGAAGATTACATGGAATAGGAGGGAGTATCTTTTAACTACTTTTGGATTATCTTTTGTGTAATCAACAATGGTGTTTGATAAGAGTAACTCAACATAAGAAATATGATTTCTAGAGATAGAGAGAGATAGAGGGAAAAAGGAAAACACAAGAAAAAACAGAAAAGAATCAGGAAACCTAGGGATTGCTCCAATGACGGCTGCCAAAAACAACAATTTTGCAGGATCTTTTCCGTTTTCATCGCATTGTTTGTCCAAAAATCAGAAAATAACTTCAAAAAATAAGTTTTCGGACTTGAATCATACGGAAAAAGTTGTACTTGGAACTAATGATGCGAATCTATCTCCTATCACGTTAAAACCTATTGATCAGGATGGATTATATTACTCATTGAAGAAGAATTAGCGGGAGTGGATAGCACATGACAAAAGAAAGGGAAAGCAAGCGCTTGAATCAAATGAAGAAGAGCCAAGTAAGTTGATGCAATTCTCTCCACAAGAGGTACATGAAGAGTTAAATTTTTAAAAGAATTCTGCTATTTGTTTCATACTTGGTGCGAATCCTCCATGGGAGGTTGTTGAAGGTTTCATTAGAAGAGTATGGGCTAATTTTCATGTTAACCAGATATCATTCTTGCCTAGTGGTGTCCTTTTGGTGCGATTCAATTCCCATGAGGGCAAAGAGGCAGTGCTGCAACATGGGCACTTCCTCTTTGAGAAATAACCAGTAATTGTCAGACCATGGTCTGAACACGGTTGCCTTACCAAAATTGATGTTAATATTGTTCTTGTTTGGGTCGGACTCTTAAACCTCCCTCTGAAGTTCTGGGGCCAGGGTATTCCTAAACTTGCAGCTCTTTTGGGGAATTTTGTTCAATGTGATGGAGCCATTGTTGACCGAACAAGGTCGGGATATGTTAGGGTTATGATTGATGTACCTTTCAATAACCCCCTCCCTTCTAAGATTAAATTTTCGGATGATAATGGAGGCCTAGTGGTGGTGAAAGCTGAATTTGAGTGGAAACCAATCTTGTGAGAATTGTGGGGGTATTGGTCATGATAATCTTGCCTGTAAAAAGGTGAAAGATACTCACAAGGTGGCACCAAAGATTGTTCAGAAATGGCAATCAAAACCACAACTCCCTCCTAAGGCCCCCCATGTGAACTTACCAGGTCCTCATGTTTTATTGATAATACTTCAGTTGTTGTCAAGGTGAAGACTTGGAGTAGGATTGGGAACACTCAGGTTGTTGCCACCCCTCCAAGAGAGGTGGTTAGATTAAGCAGACAAGAGTTACTTGACAAAGGGGCTAGCTTAGCAAAATTTGGGAAGTTTACATTCTTGGAAGTGTTGAATAACATGACTCCTAAGGTTGGTGTTGGGGATAAAGATACCGGAACACCCCCTGAGGGGAGTGGGATGCAATGATAGGCTTCTGGAATGTTAGGGGACTCCAAAATCCTTCCAAGCAGAAATTCATTTAGTGATTCTTACACCATCATTATATTGAATTGTTTGGTCTCCTTGAAACGAAGGTTAAACCTTCTTCTCTAAATAAAATAAGGGATAATATTGGTAATAGTTGGTGTCTCAACTAACACTCAATATCATTAAGGTGGTAGGGTTTGTGTTTTATTGAAGCAAAACTTATGTCAAATTCATTTCATTGCTTATAATCCTCAATATATTTATATGAAAGTTGATGACATTGCTTCTGGGTTTTCTTTCTTTCTAACTATGGTATATGCTTTCAATGGAGTTAATGAGAGGAAGCCTATGTGGAAGGATTTATCCACTTTCTCTTGTTAAATTAGTGAACCTTAGCTTATTTGTGAGGACTTTAATACGGTTTTGAAGTCTGCTGGGAGGCTTGGGGGTCAATCTACCGAGGAAGAGATGGATGATTTCCAATTCTGTGTTGATAATTGTGGTGTAACTGATAGCCTTGCTATTAGTTCCTATTTTACGTGGAATAATAAGCATGAGCCTAGTACTAGGGTTTATAGCATGCTGGGCAGAGTACTTGTTAACCAATACTGGTTAGCTTCGGGACCCGAGGCCTATGCTCATTTTCATAATGAAGAATATTTTGATCATACTCCATGCATCATTTAGGAGCATCTGGTTAGCACTAGGATTAGGAAGCCTTTTAAATATTTCAATATGTGGAGTGGGACTGAGCACTTTCTCCCTCGCATTAATGATGTTTGGAGTGGTAGAATTGATGGTACCAAAATGTTTAGATATGAGAGGAAGTTGAAAATCCTTAAGCATCCTTTGAAAAAATCTCAATAAGGAGTTATTTGCTGATGTTGAGAATAATACTGCAAGGGCCTGGAAGAATGTTGATTTCATCCAAGATCAATTAAGGGACAAACCTGGGGATCCTATCCTAATTCAAAAAGAAATGGAGCTATTAAGGAATATAAGGAGTTACAACAAGCTTGTGACACCTTTTTACTACAAAAATCCAAGGCCACCTGGATTTGTTAGGGTGACAATAACACAAATTTTTTCCACATTTACATTAAAGGGGGGCAATGCAAGAACAAGGTGCTCATAATTGCATATGTGCAGGGCAATTGGGCCACTGAACCTGGGCAAATTCAGCAGACTTTCCTTGACTTTTATCAGAGCTTGCTTTGTACAGCTGATCATGTGGAACCTATTAATTCTCAAGTAGTTCAGAAGGGGAATATATGTACAAGTGATCATTGGGATTATCTGCTTCTGTAATACTCCGTATATCTAAGTACCTTGTACTCGGTCGAGTAAGGGTCACTCGATCGAGTGGGATGTGTACTCGGCCGAGTAGGGTGTATTCGGCCGAGTGAGGTTGGTGTGTCAGTTAGGCAGCCTTTTGCCTAGTTGGCACTCAGCCGAGTCTAGTGTGCACTCGACCGAGTGCGGTGTACTTGAACGAGTGCGGTGTACTCGACCGAGTGCTTCTTGCACTCAACCGAGTGCGGTATACTCGACCGAGTGCTTCTTGCACTCGACCGAGTGCACCATTCTGGGGGATTTTATCGAGCGTTTTGATTAAAGATAATTAAGAGGTATTAAAAGATTATTCTGTAAGTTTATCATTCATAAGCAAACCCTAAACCTTCTAAACTCTCTCAAAACCTCTCAAGCATCTTTAATCATTCTAACCCGAATCGATGGCTTCTTGTCTTACTTGTTGATTGCATTTGGTAAGTGATTCATCCTTATGATTTATTGATATTATTGATTATTATGAATTATGTAACTCTAATTGAATTAGGGGAAAAGGGAAGTTGGTTAGTGATTGATTGTATAATTTTTGTATGTTTAGAGGGAGACTTTGTAGAAGAGGATTTCTGATTTGATTGCTTGTGCTTCTTGCGGATTTGCTAAAAGGTAGGATTTTCCTACTCATTGCCTTATATGTTAATCATTGTGATGAGATTTTTACTGTGATGTTGTGATTGTTGTTGTTGATGATGGTTACTACTGTGATGATGATGGAGTTCGGGTTTGGAGTGGTTATTTGGTTACTATTTTGGTGGTCAGTCGGGAGACGAACCACACCCCGAGTTTGCCTCTCGTGGCTCTCCCGCTGTGAGGGGGATGTGCACATTAATGTTCCAGGAACTCTCGCTGCGGTGAGAGGGCTTTCAATGTCCAGTGCTGCGGTCTGGAATCAATAGGTGGAACGACGGTCAGATATAGCAGCCTGACGCTGGTACGGGTTACCGCTGCGGTGGTAGCCCAGTTACTGGTTTATGGTGGTGTGATTGGTTACTTGTTGGTGATGTTTTTATTGTCTTGTACAATGATCGGCTTATATTGTTACTGGCGTCGTTTAATGTTTTCAAAACTGTTGTGATCCATTAGGGAATGGTGAGCAGGTGACCAGCAGGTAATTCGTTGAGCTCGCGTTGGGAACTTGAGGGGATCAGCGCTGTTGAGTCATAGTTTCCACAGTCATTAGTTGTCATGGACATTTACTTTAATTGTGATTAATTTAGATTATTGTTTATGACGGTGTGTCGTCAATATTTTGGAATAATGTAAATTTGGTTAAACTATTGATTAATAAGTATTGTTCTATTATGGTCTATTTGATATGTACTAGCTCGGGTAACCGAGATGGTAGAGTCCCAATGTACTAAGGGGGTCTTGTAAGGCTCTTTGATATATGAGAGTGTCACAGCTTCAGACTGTGTCTAGACAGGAAATTAAGGAGGCAGGTTTTTCCATTCCAAAGAATAAGGCCCTGGCGCTAATAATACTTCAGTGCCTTCTTTCAGGATGCTTGAAGTATTTTTGGAGAGGATGTTTGTGATGCAGTTTAGGATTTTTTCAGATGTGGTAAGCTACTCAAGCAAGTCAATCACACCTTTGTCACTCTCGTTCTTAAAATTGACTTACCTCAGAATGTGTCATAGTTGAGACCTATTTCATGTTGTAATGTCTTTTATAAAGTCATTTCTAAGGTTTTGTGCTTTAGGCTAACGTTCTTCCTGATATTATCAATGAGAGTCAAGGGGGCTTTGTCAAGGGTAGGAACATTATTGAAAATATTTTAGTCTGTCAAGATATCATTAGATTGTATGATGGAGCCTCTGTTTCCCCTAGATGCCTTCTAAAGATTGATTTGAAGAAAGCTTATAATTCTGTTGATTGGGGTTTTATTGCACAAATGATGAAGGCCCTTAATTCCCCCCCCCCCCCCCTCAGCTTATTGGTTTGATTATGGAGTGTGTTTCCACTGCCTCTTACTCTCTGGTAATGAATGGTGAAACATTTGGATTCTTTTTTGGGAAGAAGGGTCTAAGGCAAGGGGATCCCTAGTCCCCTTTGCTTTTTACTATTGCAATGGAGTACCTCTCTTGAATCCTGAACTTTACTACGGAGGTAATAGAATTCCACTATAAATTTCTTTGTGGAAGATCTCTTTGTGGAAGATCGAAGCTTAATGACCTCTTATTTGCTGATGATCTATTATTGTTTTTTTGAGGTAATGTCAATTCTGTCATGGTCCTGCTTAGATCATTTCTCACTTTCTCCCTTTCTTCTGAGCTTCAAATTAATAATCAGAAATCCAATATTTTCTTTAATGGTGTGCATTCTCCGGTTAAGGATTATATATTGGCTTGTTCTGGCTGGAAAGAAGGGCAGGTATCTTAGTATTCCCATATGTTCTGGTAAAATTCCTAACAAAGATTGTCATATACTGGTGGATACTATTCTGGATAAATTAGATCTTTTGGTGCCAGGAAAATATTATATGAAGGCAGGCTGACTTTAATTAAGGTTGTCATGAGCTCCTTGTATAGCTACTGGGCTAACATTTTTCTTTTACCAAAATGTGTGATAAGGAAGATAGATAGCATTTGCAGGAACTATTTGTGGGATGGCACTGATAACTACATGAGAGTTCCTCTGGTTGGTAGGGATCATGTGTGTCTGCCTAAAGAAGAAGGAGCCTGGGAATTAGGCATAGTCTGACTTGGAATGTTGCTACAATTGGCAAATTAGTATGGTTGTTTTATTGTAAACATGATAGTTTGTGGGTGAAGTTGATACATCAACTTTACTTTAAGAGAGAATCTTGGGCCAAGCATATACCTAAAGCTCATATGAGCTGGAATTGGAAAACCTTATGTAGACTAAGGGATCAATTCAAGGATGAATAAAGGGATGGAGTCTGGATAGGTTCTGATAAGGGTTACTCTGTGAGTTTAGGTTATGAATGGTTAAGGAATAAGCATCAAAAGCCTGGGTGGACTAACGTGGTGTGGAATAAGTTTTGCCTACCTAAGCATTCTTTTCTGGCGTGGTTTGTCTTTAGGAATGCGCTTAATATAAAGGAAAAATTATTTAGACTTGACATCACCAGCGATACTATCTGTTGTGTTTGTGGGATTGGTATTGAATCAATTCCACACCTCTTTCAGCATTGCCGGTATTTTTGCTCCATCATTTCCAGAGTTTGTGATGCTCTGCATGTCTCTGTCCCTGCTATTAATGTTGTGATTTGGATCGAAGAAGGAAGTGGTCTTAGGTAAAGAAGAATACCTGCATATGTGTTATACTTGCTGTTTATTATCATGTATGGCAGCATAAGAACCTGGAAAGACTAGGAGGTACTCTTCTCAGACCTGCAGTTATTGTTTCTCTGGTTGGGGGGTTGATCAAGCAACGACTCAGCCAAATCCCTCTAAGGACTACGTCTCAAGACGATCTTAATTGGACAAATAATATTACTTTTACTTAGTAACCTATAGAATTCTTGTAAACCTGAATATAGTTTTGTGTTGGATTGATATCATGTCTGAGTTTGTAATAGTTTGGTTGATTATCAATGTTAAGCTTACATGTTACCAAAAAAATCTACTGTTGGATTACTTACACGTTAATGGTATCCGTTGTAAGCATTAGTTGAGTAAAATCGCCTTATGAAAACCATCTGTATAATAATCATTTCAATTTCAAGGTTGCTCAAGATTGAATTATTGTATTTTTATGTGAGATAATCTTTCTCAGAGGGATACATGAAGTTGTCATGAACTATTTACTCATACTCCGAACAAAGTATCTTATTCTTAATTATCACCATAGATATATACTACAAAAGTTAATCTTCCTTAAAACGGATATCAATTTCTATCTTTTCTAATCCGAATGTTTAATATATGCAAATTAATAATTGTAATATTATTTTATTCTCTAATTTACAACTTTAAAATTTTCAAGGTAGTTAACATTAAGTGGAGTCTCTAATATTGATATACGATTATTTTGGACCGATTCCACTCTTTATTCCCTTATATTTTGGCCTTATTTAATACGGTTTTAGCATGGGTTTTGTCGTATTTTGTCACTTATTCCGCGTACTCTCATATTATATATTTTCGTCTCATTTTATAGGAAATATGTCAAGCCAAGGATGAGACGGGATAAGAAACGAGAAACCATCTACATAAAGAATGAAGAAAAGAAATAAAGAGAAAAGAAAATAAATGAAGAAGAAAATAAGAAGCAAAGAGGAGGAAGGAGACACACACCCCCACCCCCCTACCGGCCAACACCGACGGCCGCTGGTCACCACCCCAGCAACCACTGCGAAGGAAGAAGCAAACGGGGTCGGCGCCGACTTGAGCAGCGCCGGTCGGCCATCCGGCCCCTCACTGTCACCTCTCTCACGTGAAAATAAAAATAAGGGAAGACATGACTTCTGCCGATTGGCCGCGCAACACCACTATAGAAGACGCGAGGAGGAAAGGGGAGTCACCTGCCTGTCGGCCGACGACCGGTCCGCCGACAGGGAAGCTTCTTTGTTTTGATTTTTGATTCTTTTGCACCAAAGTGGTCTTCTCTCGGCGCCGGTAAGGTGGCCGGACGCCGGTCCATCGGCCCAGAGCCTTTCCCTGCCGGATTTTGCCTTGTTGCTCCTCCTTCCTCATTTTTGAGATTCTTTGGTGGAATATTATAAATAGACCACATACACCATCATTATTATACACACACTACTACCATCATGTATTAGAAGAACCCTAATATTAGTATAGGTATATTTTTCTAATTAGTATTTAATCCTCCTTTAATTAGCACTAATTACTCTTATTTATATTTAGTTATCTTTAGATCTAGTATTTTCTCTAGTTTTATGATACAATACTTGGGTTGTAATTTGAAGACAAGAGGAGACTCTTCTTCCATTATTAATTCAAGTTTCAATCTTTTGTTACATGTTTGGTACAATTCTCATTTTTACTTCATTTACTTGTCATTTAATTAATCTTTCATGCTTGTTTAATTAGTTTACATGTTGAATATGTCTTCTTTAATTAGTTTCGTATCCAAGTTTTCATCTTTAATGATTTTCCTCCTTATTATTAGTGGGTAGAGTATTACTAAGGCAGATGAAGGAGTTAGTGTAGGTTTATAGGTTGATTATTGTAAATTGGGTACAAAGATTAAGTCTTTTGGTAGTCTACTTGTTTGGTGGACACAAGGTGTTTGGTGAAATGCTTGAATGAGTAATTTAAGTTATTTACATGCTTAGTTATTAGTTTAGGCGAGAGCTTAGACTTGTATTGTGTTTTGTGTGTATTTTGAATGTTCAAGGGGAGGTTAGGGCGAGATCCCGACCGATCCTTGGGCTAGGGCTCGTCTCACACCGAGAGGTGGAGACTTGCCTAGAGACCGTCTTGCACCTAGAGGTGAAGACATATCTAGACTTACCATTAGACTAGTTTTAACCCTCATCATAACCGACCTATGCCTTAATAATGAACTCATTCACCTTAGTCTCTTTTAATCCTTGTTTAATCTTTTCTTGCTTCATTGCTAGTTTTAGTTATTGCATCTAGCTCGTCTTTAGTATTTGAACCTCTCATCTTCGTTCGAACTAGACTAGATAAAAACAAAAGTCGATAGCCAATCCTAACCGTCCTTTGGGTTCGACCTCCTTACCCTACTACATTAATTAGTTTGGTTTTGAGCATTATAAGTTTTGTTTGGTCGAGGGGTGCTCGACAAATCCCTTCACTAAATATCTACACTTACACTTTATATTTTTATATTCGGTATCTCAAGCTAATTTTCATTACTTTTGTAACATACGTTCAAACTTTCCTCATATGTTACCATACTATACTGTTGGAGCCAGTGTCCTCCACAGTTAGTGCAATAATATAAATAAATCTCTGTAGGTTCACAGGGTATACTTTGTATAATAATCAGTTGATTAACGTTTATCAATAACGGTTGGCTTGCTAGATAAGTTTGACGTTATTGTCATACAGATGGCGGTGATCAAATGGTCCCTAAAAGTCACACCTATAGGATGTGTTTGAGAGATGTGATTATTTGAGAAAATGATCATATTGATGCCCAATTAAATGACTAAAAGGTTAGTCAGTGTATTTGACTAAAAGGTTAGTCAATGTGATGATGAGACGATTATTTAATAATGATTAAATAAAGTTAGCTGAGACGAATTAACTGTAATTCGTAAAATTGAATATAAAAAGTTATATTTAATTATAGTATATAATGTAAGCTAATTAAACATAAACCGTTATAATTAATTGGCAAATTATAAATATACGGATATTTATAATTAATGATGGATTATAATGTCGGTCCATGTATAACGACGATTATAATATATTACATTATATTGGAAGCTAAAATGACCAAAAACGAATGTATCCAGATACACTCGGGTTTTTACGGTCAATGGGTAGTTATTTGAGGAGACTAAATCTCCTCATATAAAAACAAAGGGAGCCGTGAGATTGAAAAGAGAGAGAGAGAGAAAAATTCAGATTTTTCTTAAAACCTAATTGACTCACAAGGTAGCCTCCATCCCATCATTCACACATACAAAAGTTAACAGTAACTTTTGACATAAACACAAAACAAAAGTTAACAGTAATTTTTGATAACTTCTAGCAACACAAGGGCATATCTCATACAATCTTGGGTGCAACGATTAGGAGGATATCTATTTTGATATCTCTGTTCTTTACGCCAATTGCTAGGACCGGAGGTTGATTTCTAAATCTATACTCTTATTCTTGTTTTCGTTTATGACTAGTATAATCAAGTTATTACTTTTTTGTTATAATCCTATAATAATTGTATTGTGGTAATACCGATTTCCCACAAGTGGTATCAGAGCATAGGCCACGAAATTGTTTTAATTTGATTTCATAAACCGAAACTGTTTATGCCGCTGTGTGTTTGACTCGATCGAGGACTTTAGTGTCTCGATCGAGCAGGTTTTTGTGAGTTTTTGGTCGATCGAGTACCTTTGTCTGCTCGATCGAGCAGTTTTCTCTATAGTTTGGTCGATCGAGTACTTGTTTTGCTCGATCGAGCGGTTTTTCTCAAATGTTTGGTCGATCGAGTACTTGTTTTGCTCGATCGAGCAGTTTGCTCAAAATTTTTGGTCGATCGAGTGTTTTTATACTCGATCGTGGTCCCTGTTTGTCGACTAGGAAGAATTAGTCGATCGAGAGACTTTATTGTTTAATTTCTTCTCGATCAAGTACTTTACAGAATCGTATTTCCTTTCGTATTCGTTTTCATTTAGATTTATTTTGTTATTTTAATCTGTTAAAATAACATACAATAGATTTGTAGATGTTTTAACTTAATAAAGATTAGATTAAAATGAAAATGAAAATGATGTTGAATGAGTTAATCATTAGAAAGGATATTAATTTTTCCCTATTTTGTCGATAAGGACCTTTTGCTGAAAAAATTTGCCGAAAAAAATTTTATGCTGAAAAATTTCTGTTTTTCGTGTTCAAAATTTTTGGGCCTTTAATTGTACATTATTCGGATTGTGTATAATTAATGTGAAACGGTTCACATATGCTTAATATCTTACATGTTAAAGCAGTTTGAAATGTTTAGGATAGTTCATTTTATCAGTAAAATGAATCGGGATTGAAATTGATGTGGGTAATTACTGAATTACCACATAATTATAATCTATGTTAAAGGGTGGTTTGGATAATAAAACATCGTAATAACTGTATTATGTCTTGTATGTTTTATTTTAGTTGATGCTTTTATAATGTTTTTGGATTGTTTTGAATGAACTTTAACGTTTTTACAATCAGTTGTAACTTAGTGTGGCCTTAGTAGATTGTGTTATCGTAATGATGGTAACATAGTCTTGGATGTAATTTGAGATCTTGAATCTCCTTTTTAGTATTGGGTTTTGAAATTAGAATGTAATAAATAGGATCTATGTAATTTTATTTATTGTAATTTCAAAGGAGACTAAAGATGGACATTGGAGCTCACTCCCGCTACATGGACCAAAAGGATGATCAAGTCAAGCTTCGAGGGTCCAATCAGTTGGATTCCGAGTTGTATTTATTCTTTTTGGTAGGATAGGCCACACTAGGACATGTTTTTTTTTACTTTTTTCCATTCTCGTTTACTTTCCATCACATGATAGATATAATTGCATCATATTCCGCCTAAACCAAACCACCTAAACTACTAAATTGCCTGAAAAATGATTCATATAGGTTGAATATTTTAATCATGGACATACAGATGTCACTCGCTTTTAGGGCCATCACCTTAGTTAAATCATTCTCGAGTTGCTAGACATTCGTTCACTTAAAATGAATTTATGTTAAGATGATGGGACCTTCCCCTATAAATAAAATTGAGACTAGTCTTTATAGGGAAAGCTACTATGAGCCCCTTCTTCGTCGGAAGTCATAATATGACCCCTTCTACGTTGGGTAAGTAGTGAGTGTTGACCTATTTTATCTCAACATTATAGTACGAGTAATATCTCATGATTATGATGGACTAAAGATAGAATTTACGGAAATTTATCGACCAGGAATTCTAAAAGTAGAATTAGCCAAGAGGTTGGATTATCAATTTACAGAAATTGAGTCTTGGGATCATTTATATAATTCTTGAGGAAGGTCAATTGTATAAATGCACGAGTCATCGAATTAAACTGTTTTTCATTAGACTCAAATTTAAAACGATGAAACTTATCATATTTATTTTCTTTTTCCACAGTCATATATTCAGATATAACTGCTAATAACAAATGGCTGGCCATACTGATGACCCAATGCCAAGTGCCACGCTCGGACGTGAGTCCTGGCTTAAGCTTTTCATGGACACTATGAATCAGTCAACGTGACTGAAGAATAACGGGTCCAACTTTGCGGACTGGGAGGCGACATTACGGAATGCTGCCATTGCTGACGGTAAGCTCAAGTACTTGACTGAGCCACTACCGCCAAGCCCAGGCCCCAATGCAGGAGCAAATGAATCACTTGCTTATAGTGATTTCGTAATGGAGGCGGGTGCGATAAAGAACGTACTCATCTTTTCAATGGAATCAAATTTGCAAAGGCGATTTATTGCCCAAGGTGCAAACAAGATTTTTACCACGCTCTCTAACGAGTTCTCGAAAGCTCCGAGGATCGTTAGCTATGAGCATACATGTCGTTCTTTGAAGCGAAACTCCAGAAGGGCCAAGCGGTTAGCCCACACATTCTTGAGATGATTGAGAATGTCGAGAAACTGGAGGCACTTGGTTGCAAAATCGATGAGAAGATCGTCATAGACCGCGTTCTTCATTCACTTCATTATGGTTTTGCCCTTTTCAGGGCAAATTACTATATGAATGATATGAAGAAGAGTCTTCATCAGCTCCACTCACTCCTTGTACAGACAGAGAGTGATCTGAAATTGAGTGGGAGTCTGAAACAAGACGTTCTCATGATAGCAAATAAGGGCAAAGGTATGGGCAAGGCTAAGGCTAACCTAGCTGTAGGAAGCCGAAATTCAAAAAAGCCAGGGGGCAAGGCAAGAGTGGGCCTGGTGAGTCTCGCGGTAAGCTCACAAGGCAAGGGACAAAGAGCGAATTGAAGGTAGTGGAGAGTGCCACCATTGCACAAGCTTGGGCATGGAGGAGGAAATGCCTCGTTGTACGAGAGGACATTAAAGCATGCCGCGTCTTCCTGTGGTATGTCTTCTTCTTTTATTAATATGATTGAGATTAAAATGCAAAGTTTCGGGAACTTGGGTACTAGATACTGGTTGTGGTTACTCATCTGTGCAATCATTTGCAGGGCCTAAGAAACATCACAAACTCTCGCAAGGGGTGATTGTTGACCTGCGATTGGGGAATGGAGCAAGAATAGCTGCCGTTTCAGTGGAACATATTGTAATCCCAACCTCCCGATTGATTTGAGTTATTTCTGAATAACTGTTCTATGTACCCGTTTATCTGAAAAACATTATTTCATCAGTTTCCCGTACGTGAATAAAGGACGGCTTTTTCGGTTGGGTAATAAGGATAATAGCATGTCTTTTCTGCTTAAACGAAAGGATTTATTGTACAGCAGTTTCCATGATAGATTTATGTTTTTAGATCAAACCGACAGATATATTGGGCATGTGAGTAGTAAGAATCAAAGGGTTGGTGACCAAGAATCAAACCTATTTATGGGCATTGGCCGTATGGGAACCATAAATGAACACGCCGTGAGAGCTCATTGATATTGGGGACTATCTCCCCATTGACTATGAATTTTTGCACGTGTGAATCATGTCTCATAGGCAAAATGACTCGAATTTCCGTCAAAGGTGTTGGAATGCGCGCTGCTGACCTATTAGGACTCATACATACTGATGTGTGTGGACCTATGTCAATCAACGCTAGAGATGGCTATAGATATTTTATCACTTTCACGGACGATTTGAGTAGATATGGGTATGTCTACTTAATGAAGCATAAAAGTGAGTCCTTTGACAAGTTCAAGGAATTCCAGAATAAGGTTGAAAACCAACTGGATAGAAAGATTAAAGCACTACGTTCGGATCGTGGTGGCGAATATCTTTCGAAGGAGTTTGATCGACACCTTAAAGACTGTGGTGTAGTACTGCAGTTGACTCCACCTGGAACACCACAATTGAATGGTGTGTCCGAACGGAGAAATCGAACATTACTTGATATGGTTCTATCCATGATGAGTCACACGGTTATACCTGATTCATTGTGGGGTTATGCTCTTTTGTCAGCTGCTCTAATACTTAACCGAAGTCCGTCTAAAGCTGTAGACAAGACTCCATATGAATTATGGAAGGGAACGGTCCCTAACTTGTCCTTTATTCGGGTTTGGGGCGGCGAGGCTTATGTCAAGTGGAGACCTGACGATAAGCTCGGCCCACGATCGGTCAAGACATACTTTATTGGTTATCCAAAAGGGATGTTTGGTCATTACTTTTACTCGCCTACCGAACATCGAGTTTTTGTTGCGGCTAGTGCGACGTTCTTAGAGAAAGAATTTCTCGAGAATAGGACAAGTAATGGAACCTTCGAACTGTCGGAGATTCAAGAACCAACAACCGAGCAACCAATTGAGGAAACTGTTCCTTCATCATCAGTTGCGGTTAATATTCCTTTGGAACCTAGGAGGTCGGGTAGACACTCTATTCCTCCAGACAGATACATTGGTATGGTCGAGGAGAATGAGAGTGATGATATTTTACTCCTAGAGAGTAACGAACCCGCTACCTATAAAGGTGCTATGACCTGTTCCGACTCTAAGCTATGGCTTGACGCCATGCAATCCGAGATGGACTCTATGTATGAGAATAACGTATGGGATCTGGTTGACTTACCTGATAAGGTTCGGCCTCTTCAGTGCAAATGGATTTATAAAATAAAGCATTCTGTAGAAGGACAACCAGATACATACAAGGCACGACTAGTGGCAAAGGGTTTCACTCAAGTGCACGGTTTGCATTATGATGAAATCTTTGCACCCGTAGTTATGCTGCGTTCCATTCGGATAATCTTAGCGATTGCCGCTTTTCATGACTATGAAATTTGGCAGATGGACGTGAAAACCGCCTTCTTAAACGGTTATTTGGAGGATGAGTTGTACATGGTACAACCCGAAGGTTTCATTGATCCTAAAAATCCTAAGAAGGTATGCAAGCTTAAGCGTTCCATCTATGGACTTAAGCAGGCTTCTCGGAGTTGGAATCATCGTTTCGACCAGGTGATAAAAGAAAATGGATTTACTCGATCGGTCGAGGAACCATGCTTATATATCAAGTCGAGTGGGAGCAAGATTGTCTTCCTAATATTGTATGTCTATGACATACTCTTGATTGGGAAGGACATACCTCTCTTAACTTCGGTAAAAGTCTGGTTAAAGAACCATTTCCAGATGAAAGATCTGGGCCAGGCACAAAGAATTTTGGGGATCCGTATCTACAGAGATAGATCACGACGGATGTTATCCCTCAGTCAGGAGTCTTATATAGATAAGATTCTTGAGAGGTTCAGCATGACCAACTCCAAGAAGGGAAACCTTCCATTGGTCTCTGGGATGCATTTGAGTAA
>JAIUZE010000851.1:0-28835 GCA_022085475.1 Heliosperma pusillum | reverse complement strand
TATCTAGAGAAGTCATCAACAAAAGTGATATAGTAATGTTTGCCTCCTCTACTCATAGAATTTCTAAAATCACCTAGGTCAAAATGAATTAATTCTAGAAGACTTGTAGATCGTTCTACACATTTATTAAAAGACGCTTTGTCATGTTTTGCCTCAACACATATCTCACATTTATCAAAACATGAGTAACTAAAACTAGGAATCAAAGATTGTTGTTTTAGTCTTTTAATAGACGCCACATTCACATGTCCTAATCTAGCATGCCATAAAGAAACAGTCTCAGCAATATAAACAGAAGCAGAAATATTCTTATTGATAGTCTCAACATCAAGTACAAACAGACCAGCAATACAAAATCCTTTCCCAACAAAGTTCCCATTTTTCGTGAGAACAAGCTTATCAGATTCAAAAGTCAACTTAACACCAGCCTTGTTAAGGAGTGAGCCGGATATGAGATTTCTCCGGATGTCGGGTACATGCAACACATTGTTCAGTTAAAGAGTTTTCCCGGATGTCAACTTGAGAAGGATTTTTCCCTTCCCTTCAACTCTGACTGTGCTAGAGTTACCCATGAATACACATTCACCTCCGGGTACCTCCGAGTACTCTTTGAACATTTCTTTAGAAGTGCATATGTGCCTCGTTGCACCCGTATCCAGCACCCATTCGGAAATATTACTTACCAAATTAACTTCCGACACAACAGCAGCTATAATATCATCTGACTCAACTAGGTGGGCTTGAGACTTGTTACGCTTATACTTAACATTATGACCATCTGGACAGAATTTAGACACATGACTAGTTTTACCACATGTGAAACACTCGCCTTTGAACTCCTTTTTATACTCCCTTTTCCCTTTGAAATATTCTGTTTTCTTAGGTCCAAAATTTTGATTTGTCTGATTTGATCCCTTTGAAAAATGTTTTGGTCCTTTTTGAAAATTTTTCTTAGACTCAACCAAGTTAGCAGTGGAGGACGAATGGTCAACTTGTTTTCTTTTGGTCTGAAACATGTTTTGTTCTTCAACTTTTATGTGAGACACGAGTTCTAAAAGAGTAAATTCTTTTTGTTTGTGTTTCATATTGTGAACAAAATTCTGCCAAGACGGGGGTAATTTATCAAGAAGACAATTAGCTTGAAACATTTCACAGATTTTCATACCTTCAGCAGAAATTTCAGAACATAAATTTTCATAGTCGTGAACTTGGTCTAAGACGGGTTTTTGGTCAGACATTTTAAAGCAAGCCACCTACTACAAGCATATTTTTTAGACCCATAATCATCACTACTATATTTTATTTTGAGAGCATCCCAAATATCTTTAGCGTTAGACAGTTTAGCATAAATCATATAAAGGGAGGGGTTCATATAGTGAAGTAGCATTCCTCTACAAGTTTTGTTATCGCATGCAAAGTCCGTACCACTATTAGGAGGAGCATAAGTATGTGTGAGAGTGTAGTCTACACGAATTTGACCGAGAAAGAAGTCCATTTTATCTGCCCACATTTTATAATTTTTTCCGTCAAAAGAGGCAAGTTTAGACATATCTGGAATAATGGGGTTCGACACAATGGAGGTAGAGATGGGGATAGCATCGAAAGTTTCACTACCGGAAGCCATAATTAAACAGATTGATAAACGACTTTAGATTGTTATGGCGGTAGTATAAACAACATTAGAAGAAAAGGAAAAATCTTATCTGGTTGTTGTGGCGTGACTTTAGATCACTGTCCTAAAGTCATTTATGCCCCGTCTACTACACACGGTCTCAGTGGCACTCGACCCCCAGGATTACACAACGGCTGCAAACTTCGTGTAGGGAAGAGAGCAGATGAGAACCACCATAAACGTTGCCATGACTCTGTTAATTAAGTTATAGAAGACATTTTTTGTAATTTGCAGTAGGTATTTTTTGTGAGAAGGAGGAGAAAGAAAGACTGGTTTTTCTGTGTCTTCAAAATGCAGGAATAAGAGGGGTATATATAGGGAGATGAGGCTGTCTATGGCAGACTAAAGACATGACAAACCATCTTTGACCTAATCAATTTGCATACCTTATCTTCTTGACCGGGAATTACGCACCCCTCGGGTTGTCTCATATAAATTTCCTCATGCAAATCACCATTTAAGAATGCAGTTTTAACATCCATTTAATGTATGACAAGGTTATGAAAGGATGCAAGTGCTACCAATGCTCTAATTGTGGTTACCTTAGTCACAGGTGAGTAGGTGTCAAAGAAATCTAAACCCTTGGTTTGACGGTTCCCACAAACAACCAACCTAGCCTTGAATTTATCAATGGACCCATCTGGCTTAAGTTTCTTTTTAAATACCCATTTGTTACCTAAGGCTTTACAACCCCTAGGAAGCTCAGTCAAGACCCATGTATTATTACTCATTATCGAATCAATTTCGCTATTGATAGCCTCAAGCCAGAAGGAAGAATCGACCGATTGCATGGCCTCTTTATATGTTCTAGGGTCCTCTTCAAGTACGAAAACATTAATCTCATGTTCATTTAGACACATGTTTTCAGTTAGCAAAGATGTGACAAAATCTGATCCAAAACTAGTTTTGGTTCTGACACGTTTACCTCTTCTAGGTTCTACAAATTCATTGGTAGATGCATGCTCATGAGATGAAGAACTAGATGCAATAGGCAAGCAAGAGTTTACTGTTTTCATAGGAAAAATATGCTCAAAAAATTCAACATCTCTTGACTCTTTAATGGGTCCAAAACCTGATGACTCTTTAATTATTAAACGATATGCAGCACTGTTTGCAGCGTGACCAATAAAGATAGCATCCACAGTTTGAGGTCCAATTTTATTTCTTTGAAATTCAGGTAGACCAATTTTAGCCAAACACCCCCACACTCTGAGGTAGTTAAGGTTTGGAGGGTAACCTTTCCATAATTCATAAGGGGTTTTACCGGTTTTCTTATGAGGAACACGATTTAAAATGTGACAAGCATACAAAATGGCTTCTCCCCACATATTAACAGGCATACCAGAACTTAAAAGCATTGCATTCATCATATTTTTAAGTGACCGGTTTTTTCGTTCGGCTATTCCATTTTGTTGTGGAGCATAAGGTGCGGTGAACTCGTGAATAATACCATGTGACTCACAAAAATTCTTTAGTGGTTTACCGTCATATTCTCCACCTCTATCTGATCTAACCCGTTTGATTTTTAGATCTAATTGATTTTCAACCTCAGTTTTAAAGATCATAAATTTTTCTTCAGCTTCGTCTTTTGTACTCAACAAGTAGATACGAGTATATCTAGAGAAGTCATCAACAAAAGTGATATAGTAATGTTTGCCTCCTCTACTCATAGAATTTCTAAAATCACCTAGGTCAGAATGAATTAATTCTAGAAGACTTGTAGATCGTTCTACACATTTATTAAAAGACGCTTTGGCATGTTTTGCCTCAACACATATCTCACATTTATCAAAACATGAGTTACTAAAACTAGGAATCAAAGATTGTTGTTTTAGTCTTTTAATAGACGCAGAATTGAACCTAACTTGTAGGAGCGGAACTTAAATTATGAGGGTTGAACAAAACTTAAATAAAGGGTGGTTTTTAAGTAAAAAAGAATCAGAAAGTCTTCTTTAAGACTGGTTGACCCGTCTTAAGCTTAAGACATGACAAACCATTCTCACAAAGAGCAAGTGAGCAGCTCCATTTGCCTCTCACTTGCACCTCTATTTGCCTTTTATAAGGGAGATTTGACCCGTCTTCCCATTTTAAATGAGAATTTTTACGTAAACAAATGGGGAGACATTTGGAGTATTTAATAATCGATGTATTAACATATTGCAGGTGCGGAGAAGTGTTGTGCTACAGGTGTGGTGGTAATAAAAAGTGTAGACATACACATACTGCACGACATCATTTCGTCCTCGATTTTATTGACAAAGTAACCATTGTAGTTCTTTTAGTTGAACTATTTTTCCATTTATACCCGGTTTATATTTTGTATATTCGATAGTGCCGGAGCCGAACTTGGACTCGGTTAGGCTCGATTGCTCGGACCGAAGGTCTTCTATTTAGAAAACTAGGGTTGGTGCTGAGATCTTGCTTGTAGAATAATTCACTAATATATCGAGAGACCACTCTCCCGTACCTCTTTATATGTTATTATTAAGCCCCTTTTATTGTTGATCGTGACTCAAGGTAACTCTTTAATTCGTACTCTCTCCGATCCAAACCAATGGTAACACTTACCAAAAACGGACGTTCCACACCAATGGTAACATTTAGCCCACAACATTACTATGTTATCCTTATTCTCATTTGATATTTACACAAAATGTCATTACATGGTTCACCTATCAACCCCACAATTAAATCCACAATTACATGACCCACCTACTTTTTTCTTTTTTACCCCTCCCTTTACCACGTTTTCTTAAATACGGAGTACTATATTTTCCACCATGTTACCATTGCTGTGGATCGGGGGAGTACTTATTTTCATAATAAGTGTACTCATTTTATCTTCAACCGCGATGAACCTATTTTATTGTGAAACTGTATGTAAAGATTATATGAAGCTAGCAACATAAGAACAAGAGTAGACTCAAATGGTAAGAGTTCTCCTACTCCAATCATGAGGTTAAGGGTTCGATTCTTACCCAAAGAATATCACCGAATCCTGCTTATCATGCAAATAGTTACTTCATTTGAGTCGGCCTTGCGAGGCAACACAAAATCCTGCATATCACCGAATCAACAAGATATGCACCGCTAAATACCACAAATTCTGCAAATCAATGCCCCTGATCTTCTCGCACGCTGGCAATCATCTCTGTAATTGCGCCATTAATTTGACCAATACCCTCAATGTAATACCGGCTTACAGTTTTGGCCGGACAATGAAACCTTTAATGACCAAGTCCAAATGATTCATGCCCTTTTCATAATACAAGGCAGGCTCAATCTGTCCTTCAATTGTAAGGTGTGTCTCAAATTCACCACCTGGAATGCGTATCCATTCATTTAGTCGCTTACCAATTATCAGTTCTTCGTGCATCTCTTTCCCATTAAGTCGTGTGTTGATTATCGTAGCACCTTCCACTTCATCTGCAAAAATTCTCCCTTGCATGTTATTGGGACATTCTAATTTTGCTGTTACCTTTCTTCTGTTTTGCTCTTTGTTTCTACGTCTTCGTCGAGGATGCTGGCGCCCTTGACTAATGTCAGGCTTCCTCTCAATAGAATATTCTGCATGTTCTGGTTCTTCGAACATGATTACCCAATCAATTTCATAGTCCACTTCCAGAGAGAGATTCCCAAGATCAAACTTTCCAGTCACTTTAGCGTAACCTGATAATATTGACGATTTTAGTTTGGCCACCGTGACCATTGTCCCATCTTCCAAACTTCACATCGGAAAAAAAAAGATGCAAAATACAAAGTCAAAATTCGAGCAACTTTAGTTACTGAGGAGAGGGTATTTTACAGAAATGTAAATACCTATCTATTACTTTTTTGAATTCAACACAAGGACAATCTTCCATCTCTTCGCACTTTCGCTGGATATCTTGTGTTCCAGGTCTTCTAACCTTCACATGTTCTGAACACAAGCAAAGGCCTGGCGCATATACCATAAAGCTATTAACGTAGTTACCATGCTTCTCTGTGACCCAATACTTCTGCATTGCATCAACATTCATGAAGTCAAACCATATTTAGAAAAGTTAAGCTAGTTAACCAGCTGATACAAATGCAAACACTAAATTTCTAGAGTTGAATAGCTTGCCTTGGTTTTATTATCCAGGAAAATGCCGACAATGAGCTGCTCATAGAGCTTGCGGATGGGAGAAGAGTCAACGGGTGAATCCGAGTGTGTAATAATAGATGCAAAGTTATGAGGAAGCCTGAGCTTTAGAGGTGCCCACCCGTATTTAGTGGCCTGTCTGTTAAAAGCATTTGGCATGACAAAAAACTCCAGCTGTTCAAGTGTTGTGACTAAAGGTAAACCATCAGGAAATTTTTTCAGACACCAACATCTTGAAATCTCTAGCTTCTTAAGACAGGGCATTGATCCCTTCTCAATAGTCCATGTGGTCAGAATAGGGAGACTTTCGACATTTAGCTCTTCAAGCTGAGGAAATGACCCAGCCATACAGGACAGTTTGGCCCCCACGTAGGCATTTGTCAAACTGAGTCGCTTTAGGTGGGCTAATGCGCCAAGAGCTTTCATGAGGCTAGGATCCTCGATCATACTGTCCCTGAGTTCTAACTTAACAAGGTTGATTGGCAGTACGAGCGCTAATCTCATTTGAATTTCCCCAATAAGTGTCAGTTTGAGTAGGTGTTGCCGGGTATGCAGAGGCTCTACATCGCAAAGCGCTAGCCTGTCTCTCAGATCACAATGGAAAGTGTGGAGTACATCGGCCATGAGGCTTGGGCAACGGAAGGCAGCCTTCAACTCTGTCTCTCTTGACACAACAATCTTTAGCTTCTTTAGGGAAGTGCTTAGATTTGGCATCTCTCTCAAAAAACAAAGGCTATGGTTCTCCATATTCAACCCCCATAGAGTTTGCAAATTCCTCATATCACCCAGCTTCAACTCTTGCACACTCCAGGGACATTCAATTTGGCAAGTAGCACAAGCCCCTGGAAAATATCAGGCAGATCTATTTTTACATTTTCTTTTTGTACCTCGTTTTCCAGATCAATGTCCCTGTAGTCTAAAGTTAGCAAGTTCCTTAAGCCTCCTATTGTGCTAGGAAGAGCAATGATATTCGTAGCACGTATTGCCAGGTACCTTAAGTGAACTAAGCACCCAATTTGTTTAGGCAGGATGCCACTGACAGTCTTAATACCCCAGATACTCAACAGCCTGAGCAACTTAAAGTTTTGAGACACAAATCGGAAGTTTAATTCCTCTTCGCAATTGTAAGAAGAATGTAAGATACTAGATCGTGTCAGCAATATAAGCGACCTCAGGTGTGAAATATGTGTAGGCAAAGCAGTGCTGGAGAAAAAGAAAATAACATTAGACACAAGGAAGAGGGTTGAAAAAAATGAGTCTGTAAATGACTATCTAATAATCTGATATCCTGATGCACTAAATAATACCATTACGAAGGGACTCAATGATTTTGGCAACCCTAAGTTTATAATTTTAGCAACCCCAAGTTTTATTGTTTTCATAAGAGTAACAGATTGTAGCATATATGGGATTTGCACATAAGCAGTTAAATACTAGAGATGATTGAGTTTACTTGGATCTTTGCAATTACCTTGCATGAACAGCAGCTCGACGGGGCTGGATTTCCAGCATAGACACATGACCGCAATCTGAATTGTTAGGAGTATAGATTTGGAGAAAACTTTGTTCCTTTGCTTTTTGGACACTGATATCACGCAACAGATCGTGTAATCTAATTGCCTTTATCACTCCCTTATAGTTGGTCCTCACTACCTGAATCATGAACCGGTGGCTCAACTCCTCGACACGCTGCAATGCTACATCTTCCAGGGACATCTCTGTGTACTGTGTCGAGACAAGCCCCTCTGCTATCCACATCCGGGTCAATATTCCTACCGGGATTTGGCAATCTTCTGGGAATACACCCAGATAAAGAAAACAAGCCTTTAAATCATAAGGCAAATCATCATAGCTCAATGCCAACAATTCCCCTACCCTACCATACACGTTTCCACATCTTCCATTCATAATTCTTGACTTCACCGCTTCAGCCACCTGATGCCATTCCCCGATGGTTGTTCTTGTGTTCAATATCCCGGCCAATGCAACTACAGCCAAGGGAAGCCCATCACATTTACTAAGCATGTCCTTGCCTACACTCTTAAAGCTTTCCTCATCGATATTTTTTCGATGGCCGAGGGCAATCTTACTGAACAACTCCCAACTTGATTCCTCAGTCAAAGGTCTTGGCTCATGGACATACAAGTATTTCTGGTGGCTTACTCGGAATTGAATGATCTCACGGTTACGAGTTGTGATGATTATCTTGCTTCCCTTGTTTACACTTCCTCCCCTGGGTAGCGCTGGGAGTATTTCCTCTAGCGCCTCTTCACTCCACACGTCATCAAGAACCACCAAATACGACTTCTTCTGAAGGATGCAGCGAAGCTTATCCACCAGCTCTTCCACACTCAATGTTTTTTGCAGCTTGGTTGTCGGCTGCTCAGGCCCACCTACCTTCCTCAAGATCTCTGATAGGATATGTTGAGTGCTCCATTCTTGAGAGATGCAAACCCATGCGCTACAATCAAAGCATTCTTTTGCATAAGGATGATTGTATATCTTCCTGGCAAGAGTAGTTTTCCCGGAACCACCCATCCCCACAATCGAAACAACACCCACTTGAGTCCTCCCCTCACCCATAACCATATCAACCAGCTTTCGAATGTCTTCCTCCATGCCAACTACAAACTCGCCCTCATTATCTTCATAGGAGTAGCTTCGTGGCCTTTGCCTACGATATCCATTTTCACTAGGAACAAGGCCTCTCTGTAAGTTGGTAATTCTTCTCACACCATGACTATTTAATTTTTCGCCAACTCGTTTCAAGCTTGTCTGAACGATCTGGATCTGCTCCCGAACTTCATATATTTGAGGAAACTTGTACATCATGTACGCAAATTTCATGAGCCAATTTCTGTTGCTCTGCCGAACCTTAAGAATATAAGTGTCAATGACGTCTTCTGCATCGTAGGCAAGCTTTCTAACTTGGCGTACCAAAACACCAATTTCTCGATCTTCTTGCCTTGCATCAGCATCATGGAGGTACTGCTGCATGAATTCCAGCTCTTCTTGAAGCCCCTGAACTTGTGCTTCAACTCCATATAAAGAGTTGGCTTCTTGGATGAGCAAAGTGCCAATCAATTGGACGGCTGAGGCCACATCTGATGCTGCCATAACAACTTTTCGATTCAAAATTTTATATATTTATCTCAAAAAATATATAGTTCAGCCAGAGTCTTTGATACTCCTTATGTAATGGGATAAGTCAGCAGTCAACTAAATTATCTTATCAGGCCCCCTTACATTAGCTTCCACTCAAAATGAAATAAAATAAATATAAATAAAAAGTTTGCCTAAAGAAGCCCTCTCACTTAGGCCCTGTTCTTTTGGACTTAAAGTCACCCCTTTAAGTTAAGTTCAGCTCAGCTCAGCTCATATAAGTTCAGTTCAGTTCAGCTCCTATAAATTCAGCTCAGTTCGATCCGCCTACACGTCCTATAAGTTCAGTTCAAAAAAGTTCACCAAAATTCAGCCCAAAAGAACAGGACCTTAACCATTTGATTACTTTAAATTAAAATACCATTCACAAAGATTAGAAAAAGTAAACAAATAATTGAGACGGATGAAGTATTCCAAAACGCGTGAGAGGTTCCTGAAGTTTTGTCCTCAATAACATTCCAAGAAGGAGGCCGATATGTGAACAGGATTATAAAGACTCCAGAGGACAGATTGTTGGCAAGACAATTTTACTCAATGAACTAATTACTAATCATAAAATAAGACAGGAAGAAACTTACAAACTGAATTGGGTTTTTCTAATGTATCAGTCACTCACAAAACCCTTAATCCTAAATTCTCTAATCAAATACAAACATGCTTCTAAACCCACAAAAATTCCAAAAACAAACAACTAAATACAGTAAATAAAAGAATGTAAAAAGTTATACATAAAAAAACGAGCCAGTTGCAGAAGGTTTGCGGTTAGATTGTCGTGAGGCCATCACATAAACAATCCTGGTACAATTAGCTGTAATTTGTTTCCCGCAGTTCGATGAAGCTGAGAATTGGGACAAATTGGATGAAAATGCAGAAATACCCTTTAAGTACTCGGAATTAGACCATCTTTTGTATGTTCATCAGTACATGATACTCCCTCCATCCCGGTCAATTGTTGTCCTTTCATTTTGGCACAAAGACAAAGGAACGAGTAGGGAACCACTTAATAGATGACAAGTGGACAATAGTCCCATTGCAGGTCAAACTAATCATAGAAAACCTTCCTGATATGGAAAGGACAACAATTGACCGGGACGGGGTAAGTAACATTTGAAATGATGATACTAATCTATGTGGCTTACAAAATACTCGAGAGTGAGTGCTGAGTACCACAGATAATTATATCATTAAGTATGAAGCGAGTCTGGTGACAACATTACAAAATTACATTAAGCAGAGTAGTGTCGAAAATCTAATAAGCATACTGATAGTCGAAATCGGAGAGGCCAACCATAGCCGAAAGCACTTGAGAGCCAATATATAAGGTGCCTCCTATGATGACTAAGACTAGAATAGCAGAAATGGGATTCTTGAGCAACTCATAGATAGGCTGAAACACTGAATACAGTACACCAGTGCTAACTGTCAGTGCATACAGACCATATCTTCTTACATTCTCCCAGAATTCCTCCATCAGCGGACCTTCCGGTCCCAAAGCCAAGGCTTTCTCATGGCCAAGTCCCATCATTATCACCGCAAACCCGACTGTAGCTGCTCCTGTCACCAACAACCTCCTACCCATACCCATGCCCATACCATTCTCATTTTTCAACACTACTACTTTAGTCGATGACGCTGACTCCTGTGACTTAACCGCATTCCCATTGTATTCAAGTTTTGCTAATGGACGGTGATGAATGAACGAGGGTGATTTATGAAGGTGTGAAGTAATGTTGGTTTGAATGGAGGAAATAAGGTATGAAGGTTGGGTTTTTATGAGACTAAAGTTGATCATCCTCAAAATAATAATAGTAATATTACTATTATTATTATGGTTGTACAATTGCAGGGTATAGAAGATGGATGTGTTAAGCTCTAGTGTCTAAACTTTGCTCATAGCAAGATTACCTTATCTTCTTATCTTTTGCTGCTATCTCTATTATACTTTCCATGGTTCATATTTTAGCGATTGTTTTATGTAGGGTAGAGGGTCGAACATATACCTGGAAAACGGGTCAGTCGGGTCTCTCATTGATTTCGGGTTGATTTGGGTCGGGTAGTGCTATTTTGGGTTTTGGGTCTGTTTCGGGTCGGGTAATTTTCGAGTCAATGAATAAGAGAGAAAAAGCCATTTCGAATCTTTTCGGTTCAATTAGAGTTATGTTTTGTAGGATCATTTTCGGGTCGGGTAAGTTATGGGTCAAGAAAGCTCCGGTCATGTTCGCATTGGGTTGGGTCAAATCAGATTACGGGTCACATTTAGATATTGTAGTTCGGGTCTCGAGTCAGCCTTTTCAAGTCGGGTCAATCGGGTCGGATTGCTTTGGCCAGGTCTAGTCGAACGTAAGCAACTAAGCATCATCTACATTCTACCCTATCGGGAGTTGGTGACTAGCAACTTTTGTTAGTGAAACACGTAATTCTGCATGTTATCTATTGTGTCATGTATTATCAGCGATTCGGCAATTGTGTCATCGTCTCATTGACGCAAATCGACAAACAGTTGGTGAGCAAGACAAATTAAACTCAATACGAACAATCTTATACTACTGAAAGAACAAAAAAGGAAACAGGCATAATTCAATTGAAATATAATCAAAGTAATAAATGCGTTATGAAATCAACCAATTGTTGATATACTAAATTAAGAGGATACTTAGCTTTTTAAAGGAGAATAATAATTATGATGACATTTTTTGTGTGATTGCAGGTGGAGGTCGAGCAATCAAAGCAGGGTAACTATCATTAGAGGGGTAAATCCGTAAGAACTTGGCCCGAGCTTGAACAAATCCACATTGAACCCGAGTTCCGGGTTTGAAGCTGGCTTGAGCTCATTTTTATTTAGGTTGTTTATTTTCACAATATGTATTTTACTGGATGTTGGATTTTTGGGTAAGAATATTCATTTGTGTATCGTTAAGCGAAAAACTCTACGCTATAATCTCATTTGGGTATCGTCACGTTAACTCCGTTATAACCTTAGACTAAGACATCTTCAACTCCATACTTGCATATAAACCCCAACTTGTAAACAACCTCATGGAAAGAAATAGTACATACAGACTACAAAGTATGTCAATAGACTCAACCTTTTATAGTCTGGACTAGAGGTGTGCATTGGCCATGCCGGTGTAGGTTGGGGTGGGCCGAGGTGAGTGCCAGCAGCCTAAGCACGAAACTAAATGAGGACCGGGTTAAGTCGGCCAGTGCTGGGCCAATTTTGTCTAGCAGTAGCCTGACCCACTAAGTCGAGCCAGTGTCGGGCTAGACTGGACCTTTATATATATTTTTTTATCTGTGTTTGGACCGGGCCGTGCTGAGGGAGTCGTGGCACTAGCCAGGCCCAAGGAAATGTACGGTCAGACATCCTGGGCTTAGTGGTGGTCGGGCCCCTCAAATTCAGCCCACAGAGCCAGGTTGGGTCGAGCTAGTCTAAACTCTAAAATCACCAAATTCAAAAGGACAATGTCACAAAATTGACGAGCCCACAAGCCACAAACTACAGTACACTACCACCACCGTAATCTAATCCACATCCTTTGTATTCGGAATTATTTTTTTACATACAAATTTTACTCTTTCACATACACTTTTTCATTAACTTTCCATATCATGCCCTTTTTCCCTAAATCTAAACAAATTAACTTTTTTTTTTAGGAATAAACATATTACTCAACTTTTAACTGAATCTAATTGATCTAAAACTTGAAAAATGGATCATAATTTTCTAATTAATAAAGTAATTTAGCTGTTTATAAAGTATTAATATGTTTTATTGAATTTTATCAATTAGTTAATTGAAATTAATATGTTTTGTTATTTATAAACAGTTTGTGTTTTGTACTCGCATTCTCAGTACGATGATTGTAATTCATTTGATTTATATATTTCTTCATAACCTCAATGGACACAAGTGGATCCAACTATTGATGTTTCTTGCCTACTTTTCATAAGTCAAATCATTTATGCCAAACATCCCATCTACGTACGGACTATATATGATTTGGTGCGACTGGGCGGTGCGAACGGCTGGAGTAAGGCTGTCGGCTGGAGGGGACGACTAGATTGGACGGTGCGGCCGGCTGAAGGGGATTTCGAGTGGGTGACCAGCTTATCGGTAAGGAGTGGTGGTGGTAAGATGGTTTGGGACGACAATATTGTGTGAAGATGTTTGGTTTGTTTTGGCTAAGTTTTTAGTTTTCTTAGAACGGGACTGACCAAATGAGGTGGTGTCCGACGACTAGACTGGTCAGAGGAGGTGGACGGAGGACAGAGGTGTATGTTGTTGTTGGGGTACGGAGATGATATGAGAGAAAAATATCAATTAGGTTAGGGAATGAAAAAAATGACAAGGGTAAAATGGTCAAAAGCGTATGTGAAAGAGTAATATTCGTATGTGAAAAAGCACGTCCCTTTTATTTTTTGTGAATAACTCACATTCTTTGTACAGAGTAAATTGTAAGACAATAAAAATAGGAACACTTTAAAGTCGATAATTGGAGACCGCCTATCACAAGTCTTCTAACAACTAATTAGCCAGATACGATTTTTTTTTAAAGAGCCTGATAAGATTTTATGAGTGAATGAAGTAGTTTAGTCTTACTCAAACAAAATCTTAATCTTTGTAACCGAATTCTTTATTAATTGGCAACTTCTTACGTAAAAACAAACGTGCTAGGGTACAACTATTCTAAAAACTCCATTAAAACTCGTAATTGCAGGCAATTATTCAATTAATTAGCCAACAATAATGGGTAAAAAGAAACAAAAAATCAAAGCAGAATGTGGTATATGCTTCCAACAAAACAAGCAAGTAATTCTAAAAACAAAAATATACAAAAACAAAAACACAAAATGCACAATTAATCATCCTTACTGTCAATCTTGTCTATCAAAACACATCTTATACAAACTCAAAGAAACCAATACAGCCAATATCTTATGCCCTGGTTGTCCCGAGCCACTCGACCCGGTCGGGTGCTCGAGAATTCTATCCCGCCCCGTGTTCCTTGCGTGGACCGATCTCCTGGCCGAGTCTTTAGTGAACCAGAGTAACTTAAGACGGATCATGTGCCCTTATGACGCGTGCCAAGAGGTTTTACTCGTTGACGAGCGTAAAAGTAGTCGTGGAACAACGTCGGAGGCATGTCCTTCGTGCTTACGATTGCTTTGTTACCGTTGTGGCGCGAAATGGAGTAATCTTCACTACTTAAATTGTGTTAAAAATGATGATGATACCGTGTTTTTAGATGCTGCTCGTCGTATGATGTTGCAGAGATGCCCTAATTGTCAATTTTTCATTGAACGTAGGTCTGGGTGCGATGCAATTCGCTGCAGGTTTGAGCTAATTCCACTTTAATAATGTTTCTAAATTGTATAATCGCATTGTAATACGAATAGTATATTACGGAGTATAAATGTATAATGAGTTTAAATTTATTTCAAGTTTTCTTAACTTTAATTTTACTATTTTGTTTTTTCAAAACTCGTAGTTTCTCTCAACATGTCGATGTCTCCTACTAAAAGTCTAAAACCACTTTTAAGTTTAATCAAAATAAAATACTCATAAAAGTTTTCAAAAAAATAAAATAAATGAATTAACTAAACATTAGTATTATACTATCAATAATGTATGGTGTATGAACTATTTTCTCCAGGCCAATCCAAAATTTTCATTCGACTTTTCACGGTTTATAAGACGATATTTTGACCACGCTTTTCTTTCTATACGGTTATACATTTTTTTTTGGTGTTAAAATTATGATTTTCGGAAAGCTTTTTTTATAACAAACATAAATATGTTAATTTCCCCTATAAATTTTTTAAATTTGAATAAACCCCGTTCTTTTAGACTTAATTTCAACTCTTATAAGATCAATTCAGGTCGATTCAGTTGAGATCCGTTCATTTCAATTTTTGTATTACTTATAAGTTGAGTTTATTCGAGTTCAATTTCGAGTCCGAACAAAAGATGGTAATCCGTATTCCATACACGCATGTTTTTTTGTATTCTCTATAATATTATAGAGAAGAAGTACAATTTAAAATATCTTATTTGTTTAGTTTTTAATTAAACATTGCAGGTGCGGACAAGTATTCTGCTACACGTGTGGTAGCAATACAATGTGTACACATACATCCGGACATTACTTCCATAATCCCAGACACCCTGTCGCCGGTTATGTCCGCAATGCTGCTGTTGCCCGCAATGTCGGTGTTGTCCGCAATGATATTGTTGCCGGTGTTTCCCGCAATGTCGGTGTTGTCCGCAATGCTGGTGTTGATGCCAATGTTGTCCGCAATGCCGGTGTTGTTCTTGCTACTGTCATTGTACTTTTTATAGTTTTCTTATTTTGCATTTGTTTTTCCGAATTCTAAAACGGAGTAGTAGTAACAGGTTTCAAGGGTAAGACAGTAAGACCCAATACGATAGTACCCGAGCCGAACTTGGGCTTGGTTAGACTTGATCACTCGAACCGAAATTTAGATGTACCGAGTAAGTTGGTTTTCATTTCTTTTACTTGCGATGAAATCTGTATTCGCTACTTTTGATGTGTAATTGAATAATTTCCTGAATATACGCTAACACCTCCAAATTACATATATACCGGTTAGCCGCATGTTAGCCACTCGGGGTGAGAGTTTCGAAGTCTAAACTGCATAGACTTGGGCCATAAATAGCCTCCATAAAAATGTTCTTGAGGCAGGAGACTTTTGACAGCTTTGATAGAAGATAGGAAGATAATGCTTGGTTTATTCATTAGAATGAGAAACCTATATATACAAACTAGTGTTAAAGATATGTGCCTAATTACAAGGATATATAACTATAATTAGCTAAGATACACAATATCAAATATGCATAATATATTGACAATGATTTGGTCAATATATTCTAACACACCCCCGCAGTCGAATCGGGAGGTTGACGAACGTTGAGGCTGGAGCGAAAATCATCAAACAAAATGAGAGGTAGCCCCTTAGTGAAAATATCAGCAATTTGGTGACGAGTTGGAACATGGAGAACACGAACTTCACCGCGAGCTACTTTCTCACGAACAAAATGGATATCAAGCTCTATATGTTTGGTTCGTTGATGTTGTACCGGATTACCCGAGAGATAAATGGCACTTACATTGTCACAATAGACGATGGTAGCTTTAGGAAGTGGGTGATGTAGTTCACGCAATAAATTTCGAAGCCAACAAGACTCCGAGACGACATTGGCAACCCCTCTATATTCGGCTTCAGCACTAGAGCGGGATATAGTTGGTTGTCGTTTCGATGCCCACGAAATTAAATTGTCCCCGAGAAATACACAGTATCCGCTGGTGGAGCGACGTGTATCCGGGCAGCCAGCCCAGTCGGCGTCGGTGTAAGACATGAGAGACGTCGGAGGGGATATACCGAGCCATAAACCATAAGAAACCGTACCCTTGACGTACCTGATAACCCGTTTCAATGCATTCATGTGTGCCTCCATAGGACTATGCATAAATAAGCAAAGTTGTTGGACTGCATAGGAAAGATCAGGACGAGTGAAAGTAAGGTACTGAAGGGCCCCTGCCAAGCTACGGTAAAGGGAAGGGTCAGAACATGGCGTATCCGTTGTGGAGCTAAGTTTCGGTTTAGTATCCACTGGAGTAGAGGAAGCTTTGCACATAGACATACCAGCGCGTTCAATGATCTCATTTGCATATTTGGATTGAGAAAGAAACATACTCTTGCCATGACGGGCGACGGCGATGCCCAAAAAATAGCTCAACAAACCAAGGTCTTTCATTGCAAATTCATTGCTTAAACGGGACATGATAGACAACCGTAAAGCATCCGAAGAAGTAGTTAATATTATATCATCCACATAAAGAAGAAGGTAGGCGAGAGAGTTACCATCTTTGTAGATAAATAATGAGTGATCGCACTTACTATTCCGGAACCCGATAGTGGTGACAAAATCTGCAAAACGCTTGTACCAAGCGCGGGGTGCTTGTTTGAGACCGTATAGGGATTTGCGAAGAAGACAAACATGGCTGGGAAATTGTGAGTCACGGTATCCCATAGGCTGATGCATATACACTGTTTCGGAAAGATCTCCGTGCAAGAAGGCGTTCTTAACGTCCAACTGATGAATGGACCATTGCGAAGCAAGAGCAAGGCTAAGAACTGTTCTTATAGTAGCCGGCTTGACTACTGGGCTGAACGTTTCCCCACAGTCAATGCCAACACGCTGAGTTTTCCCGTCACCGACAAGACGAGCCTTGTGTCTTTCAAAGGAGCCATCGGACCTGTATTTATGACGAAAAATCCATATAGAACGAATAACATTCACATTAGGCGGACGTGGTACTAATTCCCACGTCTTATTACTAATAAGAGCATTAAATTCGTCATCCATGGCCATTTTCCAATTAGCATCATTAAGGGCATTCGCAGGAGCTTTGGGTATAGGGGAAATCGATACATTTGTGTGAAGATCAAAATGGTTCTTGGGTTTCCGAATATCGTGGTCACCGCGAGTGACGGCTTTTGATGGAAGAAAACGACTGGTCGAGGGAGGAGCTGTATGTGGAGGGGTCGTGGCAGTATGCGACGGTTGCTGGTCAGAAGCAGCAGCCGTAGGGGAAGGCGTAGGCTGTCTGGGAGCAGGGGACGGGGTCTGGGCAGGCTGGGCAGGCTGGGTATTGGGGGGGTTCGAACCTGAAATGAGGTGTCGAAGGACATAGGGGGATAAAGTATCATCAAGGAAATTATATGTGGTTTTGTCAGATTTTGTATTATCGGAAAAAGGGTACCGAGATTCATCAAATATGACGTGACGACAAATAATAATTTTCTTGGTTGTGATATCATAACATTTGTACCCACGATGGTGATCGGGGTATCCTAAGAACACACAAGGGGTAGACCGGGCTTGAAGTTTATTAATTTTAGTCGACGGAAATAAGGGGTAGCAAAGACAACCGAAAGCACGTAAGTTAGTAAAAGACGGGTTTCGGAAATAAAGCTGAGAAATTGGCGTTTGATAGTTCATATTTTTGTTGGGAAGAATGTTTAGTAGATACGTTGTCATACTCAGTGCATGATGCCAAAACGACGCGGGAATAGACGCGTGAATTAATAAAGTGCGCATAACATTGTTAATGGAACGAATTTTCCGTTCTGCCTTACCATTTTGGGGGGACGTGTATGGACAAGAGAGTCGGAATGTGGATCCGTTTTGTGCACACATCTCCCAAATTGGAGCATTGTCGAATTCTCTACCATTATCACATTGATACGACTTTATTTCACGATCAAATTGAGTCATTATATATTTGCGAAAATTTACGAAAATTGTAGGGACTTGGGATTTCTTGGCTATAGGAAAGGTCCATAAAAAATTCGTAAAATCATCTAACAAAACAAGGTAATAGAGATGACCCGACGTGCTCGGGACCGGTGAGGTCCAAAGATCACAATGAATAATGTCGAAAGGCAAACAAGTACGAGATATAGACGGCATAAAAGGTTGTTTAACAATTTTCCCAATAGAACATGAGGAACAAACATGAGTCTTGTTATTGGAATTACAAGAAATTAAATTTTGATGTCGAAGAGAATTAAAAACTGGGTATCCTGGATGACCGAGTCTATTGTGCCATAGTGATGGAGCGATCGCGGTAAAAGACGCTGGATGGGAAACTGAAGTTGTGGTTGTGATGGGATATAGTTCGCCCTTACTATTACACCTCATGAGAATCGTCCTCGTCCGATAGTCCTTCACACAAAAACCAAAGGGATCAAATTCGACGGAAACCGAGTTATCGGTAGTAAATTTACGAACAGATACTAAGTTTTTGACAATGTCAGGAGCATGGATTACATTTTTAAGAATGAAGGGATGTTTTGGGTGATTTAGTTTGGACTGCCCATAACCACTAATTGGAATCGTTTTGCCATTACCAACAATGATACCGTTTTTAATGCTCGAATTAAAATAAGAGGAGAGAGTACCTGCATTAGCCGTCATGTGAGATGTAGCTCCGGTGTCCATAAACCAGTTCGGGTCAGGAGGATGAAGCCCAAGAGTATACATGGCGGCCTCAATGTCCGTTTGAGAAGGCGGATTTTCAGCCGAGTAGGCTTGCGCTGGTGCAGGAGGACGCATTGTGTACTGAGGTCTGGGGGACCGTGTCCAGGGAGAGGTCGGGTATGGACACGGAGGATATCCCCATGGACCCCATGGCCAACCTCCAAACCCCTGATTCTGCCACGGACCAGCGGCCACAGGAGCAGTTTGAACCGTTGTGGGTGCACTGCCAGAATTCGAACCATGCTGATTCGAGTGCCCCTGTCCTTTGTTGCCCTTATAACCCCCACCACCTTTCTTCTTGTTACCCTGATTCTTGCCTCCTTTTTGCGAATTTTGAGGAGGACGACCGAGTATGGATGAGAAGTCACTAGTGTCATTATTTTTAACATACAAGGCCGAAGAAGACGAACCTGTGGCAGCAATTTTAGCGAGACCGGCCTCCTCTAATGTGAGCATAGAGCGAGCGTGATAGAATAGAGGAAGCGGGTTGCGTTGACGGATAATGGATCCAACATGTTGATAAGCATCTGTGAGACCCGACACCATCTGAAGGACAAGGCGATTATTGGAAACTGGAGCACCAACGTTCTTGAGTTGGTCGGAGAGGCTCTTCAGCCGTTGGCAGTATGCTGAAGTATTCGGGAAATCCGCCATTGCCGTATGGGAGAACTCTTGCTCGAGAGTAACAGCCCGTGAGTGTGCATTGTCCTGGAAAATGTCGCGAATGCGATCCCAGCACTCTTTGGCAGTGGTCTCTTCTTCAACGATTGTTTCAAGGAGATCGTTGGAGACCGTGGCGTAAATCCATTGGAGGACAGTAGCATCAAGTATCTCCCACGATTCCTTTTCGTCAGCCGTGACTGGTGCTTTAGGGCCCCCTGTTTTTGGTGTCACGATATGATGAAGGACGCGATTTGATTTCGCGTGATTTGTGAAGAGAGCCACCCACAAGGGATATTTATCATTATCCATCCCAAGTGTTACGGTGACGTGATTCTTGATGTTTGAAACAGCGAGAGCCGGATGGAGTGTTGATTTCGTATCCGGCATGGTTGATTTTGACGAGAGGTCAGGTGAGGAAGGAGGAGAAAAATCGTGAAGAGGCACGAAAAAGCTAGGGTTTATGCGGAAGCGATTTTGTGGATCGTTAACCCTAGGAAGCTGATACCATGATAGAAGATAGGAAGATAATGCTTGGTTTATTCATTAGAATGAGAAACCTATATATACAAACTAGTGTTAAAGATATGTGCCTAATTACAAGGATATGTAACTATAATTAGCTAAGATACACAATATCAAATATGCATAATATATTGACAACGATTTGGTCAATATATTCTAACAAGCTTCATTCAAGTTTTTATAGTTATGTTCACCAAATATTAAAAAAAAGTTGTTAATGTAGAAAATCTATCGTTTCGCGAATAATTAAGGATAATGTTACTTCATACCTGTAAGGATTAATGTAGCAATATTTACAAGTACAAACATTGACCAATGTTTTACCATGTAAGAATGCTTGGTTCCAAAGGGGCCAAAAACAAGTGATGTTAAACAAGACCAGAACTCTCTTCTTTGTAATTACCGAACACACTGGTTTAAACGGAGTTCCTATACAATTTCCGACAGACTACTGAGGAGCAAAAAAAACATGGCATTGATCAGAACATATGAAAGACTCTCATACACAAGTGAAGTCGACTATGAGCAAAGGTTGTGAAAATAAAAGAACACGCGTATATTACAAGGCCGAGTAATTATAGGACCATCTTCCCTCAACTAAAATAGCTACTGGAAAACCATTACAAGACTTGGGATGTCGATTAAATAGCACCGCCTTTTGATTAGGTAGCTAAGTGACTAGGAGAACTGTTGAACATAGAATGCCACATGAAAGCTCTCGAAAGCACCATCTCCAACTCTTGATCTGCCCAATTGAATGTTGGAATGTGTTGAAGAAACATTACCATCTCCTGGAAATCGAGCTTGAGGAGCTTATCTGACCACTGAGGGTATGATATGAATTTATTTAGACGCATTCAGGTAATAGTAGGCAACTAAGTACTAGAACAGACTGACTATTATATAGGCGGAAGATCAGAAATGTTCGCTTACTGTTAAAAGGAAACTGGCGGCTATGTACACAAGAAAATCTGGCAGGGCGTCTCCTTCGGCAAGGTATGTATCCCAAAGGCGGTTGACAAGGTGAAAAGGAATCTGTACAAAGCAATAGTTTTGTTAATTCCAAAAGAAAGGCTTTTCCACATTTTTTTTTTCGCAACTTGGTTATTTTCTAGGTCGATTTATTTGGGTTTTGGTAGAGGTAATGACCATACTGTCCTAATGTGCTTAGAACAGAGTATTTGTGAAGCAGTGGCTTGGATATTCTAGGTCCTTTCGGGGAACCCAATCTTCAATGTATACAAGAAGCGAATAAACGGGAGAAAAATACAAAGTGAATGTAAAAATTTCTTTTGAAACAAACCTCGCGTATAAGAAGACAATTAAACCACCGAAATGCAAATTGGAGGAACTCAAGTCCATGCTCTTCCATATGTCTTGATACAGGATCTGTTTGCAGTTTCAGTAGTGAAAAATGTACGAGACCAGTTCGTAAAATTGCAAGCTATAAAAATGTTAACCGGCTACTTAATGAGAAAAAACCTCAACTGCCAATTGCAAACTAATTCACGCATACAATTTACAAATACAGTAGGTCTTGCTTGCGACGGATCGGATCTTGCGACGGGTATTTTGTGAGAGGAAATGGGTAGAGGGGACAAGGTGGGCACCCCCATGTGCTTCTCCACTCACCCTTGATGGGTATTTTGTGAGAGAATATGGTATCCGTCTTAAGCTTGTGACGGATAGTGTCCGTCACAAATGAGAATTTGTGTTACAAATAAGCTCATTGAGTTATTTTTGTTCGTTCAATCCATACTTATTTAGCTTTCTAAAAGCGTGAATTGACAGTGAGAGATACTTAAGGCCTTAAGGGAATTTTCTAGCAAATAGAATATCTAGAAACTTGATCAAATATGCATAAAGCATAATGACAAACAAATTTAAACAGGACTATACGACACTAGTTAGTCCACAGGAAGTGTTTATGACAGACAGTATTCTCATCTTTTTTAATAAACAAAGTTAATTCATTTAGGCAATTTAAAAAACGGGACACACCATCAATCCTTCGAACGAGTTCCTTTAGTTTGAAAACAAGCCTCTGGATCCCTGGTTGAGCAAAAGTATAATGATCTTGCATACCGTCAAGCAATTTTGAAAGGCACCAATAACAGTCAGCCTCAACGTTAGTAAGTTTCTCTTCAGACAACTCCAAAGTCGACCAATTATCAATGCTTCCTTCAAAGTGTTCCGACAGGAATACAACCAGAAACGGGGTAACAAGGTCATTTATTCCTTGTACATAACCACTGGCAGGATGCCGAATAGCCCTGATAACGCAAAAGGACAAACTAATAAGAGCATTAAAAACACTTAAATAGTTTCTTAAAATGGAGCATTCTAGCAACTTAAGTACGAAAAAAAACTAGAATGGCGACAATGCCTCAAAGGGCCCTGTCTATGGCATGGTAAGAGTATCAAATGTACACAACTTCTAACTTTTCCCTATTGTTGAAATCACACAGAGGCATTATGTCCTATAACCAATAAAGTAGTGTCACGTAACGAGTGAATTCCCAATTCCAAAAGAGAGCAACATAAAAATTGGAAGTACTACAGACCATGTGTAGAGTATACGCTCCAAGGACTTCTGAACAGCAGGTTGCTGAAAAAATGTAACATCAGGCACGGTTCTGGGACAGTCAACTGCAATCTAGTTAGCAGCAGAGAGCACACAATTAAAAAGATAAACTTGCTAATGGCAAGCGCGTGAAAAAAGAAAAGAAATCAGAATTATTTAATAATCCGTTCAAATACCTGGCGAAGCATGTTGATTTCATCATCTGAACGTTCAGTGTCGGGAATATCATAATACTGTGCAACACAATCAAGGTATTCAATGCGCTTCCTCCTCAGAACTCCTTCCCTTCTATCTGAATTAGGTGGTGCATATCCCTGTCGTCAGTTCATATTCAAACTTATAAACAAAGACAGTACACTCACTTGGGATCGAAAAGAAATGTATCATATGAGACAACCTCCGATTAGAAAATGCATTTAGAGATGAGAAAGGTCACCATATTTTGATTTTCACATAACAAACATACGAAGTAGGAAATCACACTCTACAAAAAGTGCGTAGTTATCAAAAGTGAATTAAACACCACATACATGGTTAACTTTATGGCCCCAACAAACATTTCTTTTTAATAACGTGGGAACTCCCAGCCGCTATCTTTGGTATGGGTAAACCAAGAGCATACATGACATATTGCAAGCCACGTAAAGTTAGCCACCCCTTGAACCAAGGTGATATGTTATGACTAAACAAGACATAATCTCAAGCCAAATTCCTCCTAAAGGATTGAGTTATTATTTCCTGTTTTAACAAATGCATACAGATCTTGGTTTATTGATTCATAGGTCCCGACAACTAACAGTTCTTAGTTTCCACCCCACTGCAAAATAATTAGTTAATAGCAACAAAATCCGACAGAATTGATCAAGAAATTTGATGGAATTAATATAAATTGGCCCGCCAATTGCACACTTTTTTGTTGTTGTAAACTACCACATTGTTCACTGCTTTTTAAGGCCGTCATATTGATTACACACGAGTGTTGAATAATGCCGTGTAGATGTATCTATAATTTGGAACAAAGAAACATATGCACTAGGAAAACCAACAAGAGTTGTAAGTCCTTCAGTTGTTGCGAATATGAAAATTGTGCTCATGCAATGAAGCTTAGTGTTTAACAATGCAACTGTTAGCGATAGTAATTTGGACAAGTCAGTCAGCAAGCATGTAAGCATTGTTAACCGTAAGAGTTCTGAGAAGAAATTTGAAGAGGCAACCTTGCAACTATTTCAAACCAAACTTCTATATTAAAATGCTGCTAATCCTAATGATACATGTCTTCCATGCATCAACTCTCACAGACAAAAGAGTTAGCGTATTTATTATGCAGTCAAAAGAATTACATTCTTCTAACATTGCCAACAAACAAGGACTCGAAAAAAAGAGGTCCTTAAATCTACACAAGGGGATACATAACTATTAGCAGCACTTTGACATCTTAGATCTTATACAATTTAGGCAGCTTTACAGGTATGAAAGATTGAAACTTACCAAAAGAAGTCTCCAGACATTAGGGCGCATATCAGATGGCACACCACTCCAAGCTAACTGACGCAACTTCTCTGCATTACGTAATACAAATTACCACAAAGCACATGTTTTAATTTAGCATAGGCTGTATTCAGTATAACAAAACAATACTGGTTAAAGCAATTGAGAAATTATATGATTTAGTTGTTCGCTAGAGATGAGGCCTGTGGGAGTCAAAATTGCATCTACCCAAATATATTGGTTGATATATGAATCCAATTATGGACACCAACACCAGAAAATATACACACTACACTTGGGTAGTCGAGTGCTGTGGCAGTCAGCTAAATGAGTTACGTCAGAGCCATTTATGCAGATTAATGTCTATTTTTGTTCCACGTGACTGGTCAACACTCAATTCCCACCAAACATAATCAAGACATGCGTACCTAACACATGCAAGGTTATATCTGAGATCAGACATGTGACTGATGTGTCGGAATGACACAATGACACCCGATAAAGAAGAAAAACAAAACCCACCGAGCTCTCATGCTAACACTTTACGGATGCAAGTATTTTATGTTGAACTAGAAAGTATTCACTACATTCTAATTATAAACGCATCATACACTAGCAGAAATCCACCATAAACAGGCATATTTATTACAGACACATCGATTAATCAAATATATCAAGGCCAAACAGTTTCATCTTAAGGATAGTAAAACTTGGGAACACCACTACATTATACAATTGATATACATCAAAATAACAGGTGAATGAGACAGCAACCTGGAGTAAACACCACCTGCCAAAATATAAGCTAGCAATACATGTGGCCACACACTTTCAGACAGCCAGCAGAGTCAGCAAGGTACAATGAGCAAAACCATTCGCGTGTAAAATATCAATATGAGGGTTTATTTATGAGTGAAAAGTGTGTTCTTTGTCACTAAACATCTCCTCGATATAATCATAACACATAATAACCTATATGTAGGATGAGTCTGAAAATGATATGCATCCAAAAAAATTTTGACAGCTAATATTGATATTCAGCAAAATAACCGAAAAATGATACAACAAACTAGAGCTAACAACGCCTGCAAACAAAAACATAACCTTTAATACATGCAATCATGACACCTTCCAATTTGGTAACCAATGGTCGGTAGGAAACAGTATAATAAGAGAGCCTAATTATTAAGGCGTTGTTTGTATATCAAAATAGAAGGGAAAGGGATGGAGAAAAGAGAAGGGGAGGGAGAGCGTTTGTCCCCCAAATCCCTCCTTTGTTAGAGAGATTTTAATTTGCCCTAGAGGTAGGAAATGGAGGGATCCATTTTTCACCCCACAAAATCCCTCCACCTTCATTTTGCTATCCAAAGAAAGGATTTCATTTATCCGAACACACCCTAAGACGTCACACAAAGCCCGCCATAGCAGACATTCACCATCAGATCATTTTTAGTCAGTGATGAATTCAACAGAAATCAGCTCTATTGTCGGAATCTCTCCCTGACAGATTTAGGCAACAGTTGTCAGATTATCCCCCAGATGACATAATTAGGCAGTTTCATTTTCAGTCCTTATACACGACAACTCCTAGGATATGTAAAATAATAAATATCACACAAGGATAAAATTTACAATACCTAATGTAACAGTTGGTGCAGAAAGCTCCTTTTTGAATTTCATTATTCTTGCTGAATCTGTAACTCTTGCACTTGTTACTGTCTTTTGAGACTCTCTTGATGTGTCCGCTGGTGATGCTGAAGGTTTTGACTGACTCGTACCAGTGCTAGATTCAGTAGCTTTTTTTATTTGAAATTGTTCCTGCTTCAAATGAATAAAGAATTGAAAACTAGCTACCAAATAAGAAGTATCATAAGTATTCATCACAAGTAAATAATGCATAGGGGAACTTCATTCTACTTGCCTCGGGAGAGTTATCCCCATGTTCACTTGGCCCAGCGTCATTCTCTGAATAACTCCTTGTGAACTCCCGAGGAGATCCATGAATCCCAGAGGTATCCAAAGGATCAGACCGGCGGCTTAACAATACTTTACCAGGAAAACTGCGACCTTTGAGTAGCCTACATGTAGCATACTGGATGTAAGTCATGACGAAAATCATTAACAAAACAGGTAATTATCTGAAAGTTTCAGTTTTAACTTTCAAGACCGTCAGTGTGTCTGTGTGCATTGTGCAACAACATTACCCCAAAGTCTCAAAGGACAAAGGCTAATGCTATAATTTACAATCTTAAGCTCATTTCATCTACATCAAACCTGCGTTCCTTAATATAGTATCTCTTTATTCACTTCATTATGCCAGGCTCACTGGATAACAACGTACGATGAATAGTCTACTAGGGTTGGGGAAGAAGAAGCATAGGGAGTACATTGTAATAAAATAGTTCAAATCGAAAAACCTCACGTAAGTCAACTAGCTGAATTAAAAGTAGGATTTTCCAAATGGAATAACTGAAAACTCACAACATGATGATAAAATTTCATATATCTTCTTGGCTCAACTCCGACAATCCTCCAAAACTTCTATCATAATATTTCAATTAGGAAAAAACTACACCAAAGGATATCTAATATTTGAACTTCTAATGATCATCATGTTATGCATGTTTGGTCTCCTACTATTCTGTATTCTTTGCTACATCATTCTGATTTCTACGCTGCGAGTAGCTGAAGTACATCCAAACATCTCATATTCCAATTTCGAGGGGCCCCGAGAAAAATGAAACAAATTGATTCACCTCAAAGAAACCCAAATACTCCCTTTGTCCCAATCATTTGTTTACCTTCGATTAAAAGACACTCTCACAAAGAATAAAAAGGGTAAACAAGTGATTGAGACGGAGGGAGTGTCTTTTTCACTGAGCTCACTTGTGAATGTAACAATTATCGTCTTGACGGATGAGAGCACGAAACTCAAGATCAATGCAAACAACAATGTCTTATCTTTCCATTCCTCACATAATCTGGATCAAATGCCCACCATGGTAACCCAATCAAGCTTCAATTTTGAACAAATTGATGAACAACAAAAACTAAAACACATATTACAGAAACAAAGTAACAAAACTCATTGATAATCACACAAATCAAAGTACCCAAAAAACTGATTAACTAACTTCAACAACACCAAAAAATAAAAAACAAAAAACCCAAGAGATCCAACAACTTTTCTCAAATGGGTATTCAATTACAACATAAAAAGGAACAATCAATGCAAAATTAGAAGAATTAATCACAAAAAAACATTAAAATTAAGAGTATCTAAACAAAATAGGATGATCCAAATCTAAAGTAAAACTAGAGATAATAAAAATTAATTACCCTTGAACACTTTTGAGGGTAAGATTAAATCGAGAATCAAGATTAGAAACAGGGTCTTTAAGATCGTTAATGGAGTTTGTGTTGGAATTAGGAGTGTTCCTCATTGCTCAGCTTCTATGCTGTCTTCTGTTAACGACCATCCCCCTTAAACATCTGTCTTTCTTCTATGCTTATATTTCACTTTTACTTTTTTTTTTTTTTTTTTTTTTTTTCAGGTAAATTCAATTCAACCTTTTTTGTGACAACCGGTAAAAACAATTCCAACTTGTAAAATTTTGAATTTTTTTTCTATTTTTAAGCTCGATGTGATCCAATTTATTTAGGAATTTATGAAATTAAAACGGATTGTAGATCTACTAAATTATACTAGTGTAAAGTTACGAGAAGGCGAAATGATGTACTCCGTATATTCATTCTTGGACTCTCGGGAGGAGTATTATATCTTGAGTCAATTCAGACGCCGGATAAAGCCTCGTTTTCCATTTCTGTAATTGACTTATCTTAAGGCTAGTGCTTACGAGTTAGTCAATTGTATTTGATTGATTTGAGTCATTTGAGTTAAATGTTATTTATTTTATACCTTTATTTATGCTTTACAATCTTGAGCAATTTTATAATTAGTCATTTAAGTAGCATCATGTAGATTTGGTTTCTCGTAGTCCGATAAGGTCCAACATATATGAATCAAGTCTTCGTCTAGGCTATTGATGAATCGGGTCAATATCTATGTTGATATAAAACATGGTCAAAAACTCTAAATCTATTTTGATTTAGAGCATGACTAGATAGTACAACTATGATAATTCAACTTAGAGTATAGTGTGACTCATAGTACAACTCTGATAGTCCTACTAATATAATATACAGAGTACTTCAAATATAATAAGGATCAAATTGAAGTATATCTAAACTCAATCAAAGTATATGAGTAGTATCAATATCATTCAAATATCGTCGAGTACAATATCACCTAACCATCTTTTATCTTGTATAACGAATAAACAATCCAAATTTGTGACCTATTATCTACGATACCTCGTCTTAGACGCAAGTCTCACCTCTAAGAGACCAAGACGGTGGTATATAAAATTGCACTAAAAGTGGGAGTACTTAGACAATTACTCGTAGTTACCAATAAAATTTGTAAATAATAATTGTAGAAAGAAAATAAAAAAAATACGAATCATACATTCATACTTGTATAACAAAAGTG
>JAIUZE010000850.1:0-24864 GCA_022085475.1 Heliosperma pusillum | reverse complement strand
GTATTCCTAAAAGTGTCACCAATGAAAGGAGTGAAACGGTTTGGAGTGAAAGGGAAGTTGAGTCCTAAATATATTGGACCGTTTCGAGTGCTTAAAAGAGTTGGTCCTGTTGCTTATCGTTTGGAATTACCTCCGAACTTGAGCAAAGTTCATGATGTGTTCCATGTTTCTCAGTTGAAGAAGTATATCAGTGATCAGAGTCATATTATTCAAGAAGAAGTGTTGGACTTGGAACCTAATTTGGCTTTGGAAGAAAGGCCGATTCGTATACTTGAAAGGGCTAACAAACAACTCAGAAATAAAGTGGTGCCCTTAGTTCGTATCCTTTGGCGTTGTGGAAACGTCGAATCAGAAACTTGGGAACCCGAATCTAAAATGTTAGCTAAATATCCCGAGCTCTTTGCTTGAGGTAAATTTCCTTCTTTCTTTCCTCTTTCTATTCGATTTAACCGTTCGAAGATTCCGTTCCTTCTATCGATATTCATGACTGCTGACGAGAACCTGCCGTTCCGTAGATAAGATCCTATATTGTATTACAAGTATATTTTAACAGTTTTGAAATAGACCTACATATATGTTACGTTCCTTCTTCTAAGTTTCGAGGACGAAACTTTTTAAAAGGTGGGGTGATTGTAACAACCCGAAATATACCCGATTTTTCTAGTAAAAATATTTACTACCACTTTTCAGTAGAACTTAAGTTTTTAAAATAGGAATTTTTGTTCCGAGTCTTATTTTGAAATTCCGCGTTCGTATTTGGAATTTCTGAGAGATTTCATGAAAAGACCGTTTTTAGTCATCTTTGACTTTTCTTGACTTTTAAGTCGTCTTTGACTTTTCTTGACTTTTTAAAGGTCGTCATTGACTTTTCTTGACTTTTAAGTCGTCCTAAACTTTTCTTGACTTTTAAGTCATCTTCGACTTTTCTCGACTTTTCAGTCCACTTTGACTTCCGTTGACTTTTCCCGACTCGTCTCATAAGTATGAAGACCGAAATTTTATTTAAAAAAATAATATTTTTGATTTATTTTTATTTAGATTTATTACGATTTATCATAATTTAATATAATTATTTTGAATTTATTCGGAATTTAAAGAATAACTTTTACGGTTTTAAACCGAACGTCATTTAACTATTCCCGACTCATCTTAAATCCCGTAACAAATTCGAAACTCGACTTTGGCATGAGTCACGCGGCCATGTCATCGTTTTCCACTCACTTGAGATATTTAATTCTTTCGATTAAACTAATACAAATATCTTAGATATTTGTTACTTTATCGATCCGTCAACGGAGATTACGCAAATCGAGAAAAATCAGACCCGATAGCATCATGTACCACACGTCTCTCCTCTCCTTTCCTCTCCTCTAATAGACCTTGATATTTTCATTTCTTTTGATTAATATATCATAATATCTAGATATTATTTCACTTTATCGATCAGTTAACGAAAATTACGCAAAACGCTCGAAATCAGACCCGACAATCACAAACCCACACGGCACACTTACCCACTCTTAAGCCTTGATATTTTCATTATTTTTCATTACAATATCATAATATCTTGATATTTAGTTTAATTAACTTTATCGTTAATTATATTAAATCGTTTACCGTAAAATAATTATTAAACGCGAGTCAATTTCGTAACAACAATTTCAAAACTCGACATTCTTAATTGCCTATAAACACACGGCTCAACCCACTCTTCCTTACTCACAAACAACTTTTCATTTTACAATAAATCAAATACAGATCAAAATATCGCTTTCTTTAATCGTTCTTCGTGTTCTTCGTCGTTCATCATTTGTTCTTCATCGTTCTTGAGCAAAACCTTCATAAAATCTTCATTTCTTAATTAAATCCTTCCTAATTTATATTTCTAGACTCTCCTCTTCGCTCCTCATCTTCACCGTATGGTTTATTTTCATCCGTCAAGATCGTTTCCAAACAATTTAAAATTATGGAAATTTATATTTTTAGTTCTAATAATGTTTTCTTGTTATTTCTTATAGGGGAAGATTTTGAAGACGAGTTTGGAGACTCGTATATTTTGGGTGAAGATTAGTAGAAGGGTTTTTATTATTTATACTTCTTATTATAATTTTGGTGCTAAGTGGTGTGCTAGCTAAGGTAACAATTCCGTTTTACTCGACGAATTAATGTCACATAGCTTTTAGTTTTGGTTCATATTATGGTATTTATGATTTTAGTTAGTAACATAGCTTTAGTTTTGTTTCTTTTGATTTTGGTTCATCTTTGTTTTGGTTCATGTTTTTATGATTTATGGATTTTGGTAGTAATATGATAAGTAGTTGTTTTTATCATGTTGTATAAATTTTGATGATTTTTTATAAGTTATGATTTTTATGTTGTGTAGGAAATTTTAACAAGTTTAGTGTTCTTGATAAATTTTGATGATTTTTAATAAGTTATGATTTTTATGTTGTTTAGGAAGAAATTTTAACAAGTTTAGTGTTCTTGATAAATTTTGATGATTTTTAATAAGTTATGATTTTTATGTTGTTTAGGAAATTTTGATATGTTTAGTGTTCTTGATGAATTTTGATGATTATTCATAATAATGATTTTTGTATGATGGATGGTGGAATTGGATGTTTAAAAATGGATGTTGGTAATTAAAAACATGTTAGAATTAATTGGAAATTGGGGTTGTTGCTTTGGTTGTGAACCGTGGAGGAGGGGCTGAACCGGACCAAACCAGACCGGTCCAGGCCGGTTCAGACCGGTCTGGGTTGGTCTATGGTGGGTCCGGGTTTTGGTTTATGGGTTGTGTCGATGTTTGATTGTTTAATTGTTGTTTTGACGGGTTTTAATTATGATAAGCATGCGGGAAATAATTAGAAACGGTTTTTATTAAAATTGTCAAAACAGCCATTTTTGCCCAAAACAGGCCGTGGGGCCCATCCAGGCCATGTGGGGTCCGGCCCAACTCAGCCCGTGGGTCCCACTTTGGGACTTGTGACGGTTTTTGAGTTATCGTCATTTTTATCGTGTTTTGTAATATTTAGCACGTGGGAAATGTTAATAAGTAAAATATTTAATTAAAAAGGTTTTTCATAAATTATTATTTCTCACATGTTAGAAATTATAAGACGAGGTCGTAGTTTAATTGGTTATCATTTAAGTCAAGCGGGTTTTTGGGTATAATATGATAATTCACATGTTAGAAGTAGTAATAAAATAACATGTAATGAATATGTTGATTGTATGTCTATGTGATAAAGACTCTGCTTCTAGCCGGTTTGATCCAACGGGTTTGGTCAAACTAAGATCTAGTCAGCCCCGATTTGACTGATGACCCGTCGCGGGACTCGGGTCGGGGATTTGTCTTCAAGTAAGGTTGTATTTAATTATTGAATTAGCCTTAGTAGATATGAGGCGATATGATATTTGAATATGATTTAATTGCAAATAGTCACATGATAGGATGTTTTCCGTGACTGTTTAATTATATGGTTGGTGTCGTGTTGACTAAGTGCCCATAAAGAATTATGAGAATATGGCGTCTTGACCATTCTAATTCTAAATGAGTAGCTTGGACCATGACATTGCTAGGCCAGTACTGTCTTTAACGAGTATATGTTCACCTGATGATAGCTTTTGTGTCTCGGCTTGGTGGGTTTATATCCAAGTCGGGGCATGGCTGCCTAGTTCCACTTTGGAAATGGAGCCAGCTTAAGTACTAGACATCTCTGCTTAGGGGGTCGCCTAGTAGAGTTTCTCATAGACGGTTATGTCATGGGACGGGGAATGGAATAGCTGTTGTCGCTAGGTCTGATCAGTCTAGGACTAGGATGTTTTCCTACCTTGTGGTATAGCCTCGAGTTACAGAAGTCGACTATTGACGGTACTAAGAACTTATGCCTGTTTGTAGAAGTATTGGTCTTTCATGTTTGTATGATTCTATGAGTTTTAGAAGGTGAGATGCAAGCCGGCTAAGATTGATAGAGTTTGGATTCCCGATTGTTAACTGATTCACATGATTACGTGTTGATTAGGGTTTGAGTGTATCAGGGCCATGTTACATGGTAACCGCTGAGCCAGCATACCAGCTTCCCTACCTCGGGTTATATTTTATTATCAGATTCACATGATAGCTTTCACATGCTGGGTTATATGTTAGTTATTTGTTTCATAACATGAAAAGCATATCTATATGTTAAAGTTTTGTATTTTCCATATACATTGCTTTTATGTTATTCATGTTTATTAAACTCGACATTTCGTGGCTGGGAGAACTCGGAGTTACTCCCCACTGACTGTGGCTTCCGTGTTTATATTTAATGCGGTCGAACAGGTGGTGTTGCATATTTGGGGTACATGGACGAGCTAGCGAGCGAAGTATTTACCTTGGACCTATATTCGGTTCATAGTTTGTATATTATTGTACACTTTTTATTTCCGTATTTATACGGGAGATATGTCTCCCGTCTTGTAGATTTCTTTTGTATAATAGTATTTCCGTTTTGTAATGACATTTTTATGTTATGACACCTTCGTTATGTATTATCATATTTCGTTTATGTATTTAAATAATTTTTTTTCTTTCCGCAAATTTGAGGGTGTCACAATGAATATTAGTAAGCACATATTAAATTAGGACTAGACTACCAGCATAGCTAAGTTTTCTTGCCTCCCAACCCCTGATTCTGGCTATTATCTTTTCAGTGAGAATATTGCAATCTTCAATAAAAAGTCTTTTAAAGGATATAGGGATACCCAGGTATCTGAAAGAGAAGGTACTAGCAGTAAATCCTGAAATCTGCAATATCCTACCACTTTCCACCAAATCAACTCCATTCATGTACAACTCAGATTTTTCAACATTTACTTTCAGACCAGAAGCCGCTTCAAAAGTTTTCATGGCTCTCAGAAGGATTGTAATGGAAGAGAGATCCCCTATACTAAAGCGGAGCAGAACATCAGCAAAGCATAAGTGACACAATTTAAGACTTCTGCATTGCAAAGGGGATGGAATTTGAATACATTCTTAAGGGTGACCACATTTAAAATTCCAATTAAGTACTCCATACAGAGAGTAAAGAGTAGAGGGGACATAGGATCACCCTATCTACCTTAGCCTTTTACCCCCTCTAAAGTAGCCAAATTGTAATCAAGTAAGACTTAAAGAATGAATACGAAGTGGTACTGACATAAATCATAATCATTTCACCATAGTACTAAGGAACTTCAGACTGATAAGCATTTCCTTAATGAAGCTCAATTCAGTAGAATCATAAGCCTTCTTTAGATCAATCTTAAGAAGGGCTCTAGGGGAACAACTCTTCCTATTGTAGAGTCTGACAAGATCCAAGACATTATCCACAATGTCTCTGCCTTTGATAAAGGCACTCTGATTGCTGTTGACAATGCATCCAATGACATCAGATAATCTAGTGCATAAGATTTTTGAAATACGTTTATACAGGACATTGAAGCACACAATAGGCCTGAAATCCATAACAGTCTCAAGATAAGCCTTTTTAGGAATAAGAGTGATGATCGTTGCATTTAGTTGTTGTAGATCTAAATTTGGGTTTAATTGACCACAAATCACGCCTTAACGAAAAAGTCTAACATAATGTTGATTTTTTGTCACGGGAAACATTTGAGAAAATCCAAGGGTATTTTTTTTTTTTTAAATGTAAGGAGTATAACGTAAAAAAAGTCAAGACTAAGGGCAGGGCAGGCTCATAGGGGTGTTTGGTGGGTTAATGGAGAAGGACCCAAGTTTAAAAGGGGTCCACCAAGGGCGGAATACTATTATGTAGGTTATAGCCCGCAGCTTTTTATCAAATAAAAATTATTACGGGGTCGTTTGGTTCATACAGGTGGAATAGAATAAATTAGAATCTCATACCATAGAGGAGTGGATTGAGATCCTCATACCAATGTAAACTTACTTGTTGGTAGGTTTATTTTTTACACTAGAGGGGGAATGGAATTGGAAACTTGGAGGACTAAGGTCTGAGATTCTGTGGCGGTCAATTGTGGTGGTAGGTGATAAGGGTAAAGTCGCGTCACCTTAATCAAAATAATCCTAATTCACTACTAACTAATAGTCAGCGGTAAGTAAGGTATCGAATCCACAGGGAGGCGGTAGTAATCTAATCTGTTAAACTAGGTTCGTCTCTTATAGTAACAATTTCGTGGATTTTTGATTTATGTTTCTAAACTAATAGCAAACAATAACAATAAAAGGTTGAAATCAATAAGATTAAAAGTTTAGGGTCTCAGGTTCACTAGGATTATTATTCAGGGGTATGGGTGTAATCAACTATCATGCAATAAAGTTATCTAAGGTCACAAGATCGGTCGATTCAATTATGCTCTTTAGATCTACAATTTAACATGCGATCGCTATCATTAAACGAGTTCTATTCAATTATCGTAGCATATCTTAGTCTTAACCCGGTTGGTGTTAATCCTAATTTGCGAGACTAATTAATTAATCCTGGCCAGTAATTAAGCAACTAGATTTAAAACGATAATCAAACGATAACCATGCTATTGCAATTCAATTAATTAGTCTATCCCTTCTAACAATCCTAGATCCCCTTTCAACCCTAGATAAGAATTTAGCTACTCATAACGATATTAATAACAATGATAATAAATAAAGTAAACATGATTAACAATAATGAAAGGATTAACAAAGAATAATTAAAGAACTAGAAAGTAACTAATTGAATAACAAAGGAAGATTAAAGAGTACCGATTACAAGCTAGAACTAAAAAACAATAGTCTTGATGAATCAATCCAGTAGCAAAGCAAACAAAACTTGAGTTTCTAATATTAAAGCGTACCCTAATTGTGAAAGACGAGTTTTCCTTTTATAATAACAATCTAATTAACTAGGTTAAACTAATTTAGGAAATTCGAAAGCTGCCAAACACTGGGTTGCTCGATCGAGCAAAGGTGAATCTGCTCGATCGAGCATGACGTCAGCTCGACTCGATCGAGCAGAGTGATGTTGTTCGATCGAGCATCCTTCTTCAGATGGCGTTGGTTCTTCCTTTTTCTTCATTTCTTCTCCATCGCTCTCGATTCCCGTGCCTAAGCTAACCTTCTACGATTTGACTATGCTATGCTCCATACCAATTCAAAAAGCTCCAAATGCATCCAATTTGCATTAAAACATAATAGAAGCGGCAGAATCGATATTCTAGCTAAAATAGCATAGAAACAAGCAAGGAAAGACAATAAATCGAGTCTTATGTATCTAAGGGGAGCATAAAATATGTAAATAAATAGTGATCATCAGTAGGCAAGAGAGGAGTGGTCGTGAAGTCTGGTCATACTAGTTCGGCCTTGGTGGGTGGTATGGCTGTATTGTACTGTAGCAATAGGGGCGGTGGTAGTATGGGTTTCGCAGGTTCACTCTATAGTGGAAACGGCTCAAGAGTCAGTGGGTAGTGTCGGCCGGTGGTGGCACTTCTTTTCATTCACATAATTGCACTAAGTAGGCCAGATTTGCAATAATATGCACAATGAGCTTAACCCTTGCACCGTTTTCATCAAATTCGTAAACGCAATATTGGTTCGTTTAAAATATTGTGCTATAAAAAAAAAGATATCAGCTTTGCTTTCATTTTTACAACTGAATTATTAATCCGATCGAGGAAGCAGTTATATATGGAGGAAATGGTGATGTTGAGATTGAAGAAAAATTAATGGCTATGATTCTGCGAATGATAAGCAGGTTGTTATAATCGTTGTGACTCTATCGGTAGTAATGTCGATGCGGTGTTCCAGTGAGATGGGTGGTACGCTAAGAGGGGTGGTCCGGTGCAGGAGATTGGTAGTATCGTCGGTGCGGGAGGTAACCGTGGTTTGGATGGACTTAGATTGTAATTTGAGGGGATGTGTACAAAACGGAAAATAAGGGTGTAAAAAAGACAAGGCTATTATGGTCAATTATGTTCATTATTGGGTACATGTAATAGGAGTCAGGTTCAGGTAAGTCATGTTATTTAGGTAAGTCCCTAAGTCCTAATATAGACCATTAGATCTAAGAAATAAAGGGTCAAGATTAAAACAAAAAAAGAATGGATGATATAAAAGCTCCCAAACCTTTGTTGTTTTCTCAAACCCTACCCACTTTTTCCACTCACTTCTCTCTCTTCCTCTCCTCTCTCTACAAATTCTCCCTCTCCTCTCTCTTCAAATCCCCACCGCCCCTGCCACCATGCCGCCGCTCTGCCACCAACCTCACCACCTCCTCTCCCCGTCCGTCTCCCTTTCTCCGTCGGCCTCCCTCCTCCCCGTCGGCCCCCCTCTCCCCGTCGGCCTCCTTCCCCCACCGCCCCACCTGCCCTCCTCCTCCTCCTCTCACGGCCCTCCTCCCTCCTCTTTCACGCCGCCTCTCCGGCGTCCGGGCGGCCTCCACTCGCCGGCCCTCGGCCTCCCAACACCACCTCCTCTTTTATATTATTTTCAGATTTGTTTATTTTGGTTTTATTATTTCGGTGGTGGAGTAGTTTTTGGTGGTGTTGGGTTAGAGAGGAGGGAGTTCGGATGGTGTGGTGGTGGTGGCGGTGTGTCACGGTGGATGTAGATGGTGGTGGTGTGATTTGTTTATTTTGGTTTTATTATCTTGGTGATGTTATTGTTGGTGGTGGCCACCATGAAATAAAGTTATACACTTGAAATAACCAAAAGTTACATAAAATTTGAACAAAGTTACAAAATATTTGACTAAAGTTACATAAAATTGTATAAATTCGAATTAATATATTTAAATCTAAACTAAAGTTACATAAAGTTTGACATGAGTTACATAAAATTGGACTTTATGTATTATGTAACCCTAATCCATTACCACTGTGATTTATGTAACTTTAATCCATTACCACTGTAACTTTATTATTATGCGTGTGTAACTTTACTATTATGCGTGTGTAACTTTATCAAATTAACATAATTTTTAATAAAATTTGATTAAGTTAAGATTAAAGTTACATAATAATATATTAAAGTTACATAAAATCTAACAAAAGTGACAAAAAATTAGACTCAAGTTACATAAATTTTGATAAAAGTTGAATAAAATTTGACTAAGTTAAGTTTAAAGTTACATTTGTAAAGTATTTTCAATGAATAATTTATGTAACTTTAATACATTACCACTGTAACTTCACTCTTTTGCGAATGTAACTTTAACAATTTATAAGTTAGTAATGTAACTTTATTCAAATTTTTAAGTTAATAATGTAGTTTTAATTTAATTTTATGTAACTTTAGTATTATGTTATACAACTTTAATCACTGTTTTAGTGACTTTAGTCTAATTTGTCCAGTTTTATTAACTTTAGTCCTTAAGATGTAACTTTAGTCTTAATTTTGTGTAACTTTAGTCTTATAATATGTAACTTTAGTCCAAAGTGGCGCCACCACCAACAATGACAACACCATCAACACCACCGTGACCCCACCACCGTGACACACCACCACATACCAAATCTGAAAAAAAAAAACCATCACTCAACACCACCACAACACCAAATCTCTCTAATAAGACCAAATTTGAAAAAATAAAACAAAAAACAAAACAAAATCACCACCTAAAACCACCACAACACCAAATCTATAAAAAAAAATCTGAAATTGTGGAGAGGAAGGTGGTGGTGGCCGGGAAGCCGAGTGGAGAGGAAGGTGGTGGTGGCCGGGGTGGCCGTGGTCAGAGAGGAAGGTGGTGGTGGTTTGGTGTAGTATGCCGTGGAGGGTGAGGGAGGAGGGAAGGAGGGAGGCCGATGAGGAGGCGTGGTGGTGGCGACTGGAGGTGGTCGTCGGCGGCTGGAGGTGGGAAATGGTGGCTGGTGTAGGGCGGGGCGGAGGGAGGAGTGCACGGTGGAAGGAGGGAGATTGAGGAGGGAGATTGGATTAAAATCTGAAATTGTGGAGAGATATGAGAGGAAGAGAGAGAAGTGGGAGAAAAGGTGGCTATATTTTGAATGAGTGATTAGGGTTTGGGTGGGTGTTAGAATGCTTATATATTAGCTCTTTTTTTTTGTTTTAATTTTGACCATTCATTTGTTTGATCTAATGGTTCATAATAGGACTTAGGGACTCACCTAAGGAAGGTGGACTTATGTCTTGACTTCGCCGAAGTAAACTTAATCCGGATTATCTTATACGATATCGAATAAGGATTGAGATTAATTCTAATGGGTCATACGCTTCATACTGATTTATGATTATTGACAATTTGTACGTTACACGACACAATTCATCCCCAAATCTAATTCACCAGCCAACGATTTAATCAATCCACTCCTCCCAATCTAACGATCTCCCTAAATCAATCCGTCGATTAAAACCCTAATTTTCGTCTGAGATTTCGATTAATGGCAGAAACATCAGACAATAATTCATCAATTTCCGATTCCTTCCCTTCCAAACCCTCCAATGATCATCTCAAAGAACCCCAGGTTACTTCATTCTTACCGTTTATCATTATTGTAATCTTTTTAATCATCTCTTTTTACATGATGAATCGGGTTCAGTTTTTAATCACCTCTATGCTTAATTGGGTTTTGATCTTTTGTTTGATTAGTTTGGGAATTAGATAATTAATCATGAATTATTAATGTCTGTGAAAATTGAGTGTTCATATTGGAGGAATGTTTATTTTAGATAGACTGAATTGTTATTGTTTATGATTTAGTATAAGCTGCTAATGTATATTTGGGATTGATGGTAGTTATGCTGCTAATGTAATACCTTTACTCATTTTGTTGTACAAGTATTTTTTATCATATTGGTATTTTGTTGAATTAGGCATTACATCAGCTCATTCTGTTAGAATTTGTTTTTAGCATTTTGACGATTTATGAACCCAGACAAACAACTTCAAGGAGTACAACAATTTTCGCGTGTGCTCCAAAAGCATGAAAATTTATCTGGTGTCTCCAGCAGAAGTGTGATTATTATTGGAATGACTAAATGGGATTTTGGGCTTATTGTAATCATGGTATGAATATACCAGAAATTAACGAAATGCAACGAATATGGTTTGTCTGATCTCACCAGCTCAAAGATTATAACTTTTAAGCAGCAAGTGCTAAATTATGTAACTTTTTTTTTTATCTTGTGGTGGTATTGTGGGATTTAGTTCGTTGAGAACTTTGATGTTGATGGTCTTGCTCCTCTGTGAATATCTCTGTTAATGTAAACTTCATGTATATTGCCTTCGGATTTGGTTTTCATTTTCTTGACTGATATTGAGATTGTTGTTGATCATGTGTTTCAGATACCAAAGGTCCCTTCTTTTCCACCTTTCCAACAGGGTGGTGTCAACATGTTACCTATCATGTACCCAGCGCTAGTCCCTTGTCTTGCTTCTGCACAACACCCGGAGCAGGTGAATCGAGGGCCCGGCATATATGCTGTACCAGTTGTTCCATATATGGGAGCAGTGACGGGAATTCCTAATACTCTCATTCCTCTTACATACAGTACACCAACGTAAGTACACAATAACCTAAAATGCTTCAACTTTTGTAAAGTTTGGCTCTTTAGTTTTTCGTGAATGTGCTTTAAAGACAGTAGACACTCACGTCCATTGTGTCAGAATCTGCACTTTAACGAAATTATGGTTTATCTATAGATGTATATTTGCTAGGATTAAGGATTTAAGGCTGATAAACTCAAACTTGAACACTTCAAAACTCTGCCAGCAGATGTATCTATATGGTGATAAGCTGCTGTTGTGATTCGTTGTTAATTTTTACTAGTCTATGTTGACAGTCCCCGAAGAATGCAATGTGCAAGATGATAAAATCTACAACATTAACTAGGATCCTCTGGGAATAACAGTAGCAAGTATCATTAAAGTGCTTCAATTTTGCATAATTTAGGCATTGTTAATTGTTCGTGTTATTTTAATGTCATTGATCAGATTTGAATCATAAATCCTTGTGATTTTTTGTTTTGAGTTCTGATTGTAAACTCGTATTCACTTTTATAATGGAACGTAAATTCTTTTTTGTCATTTAAATCATTCTTTCTCGCCAAAATGACAAGATTAGTTGACTTTTTTCAGGATATGAAATGTTTGCTTACTTATAGCCACACGAATTCTCAGTAATATTTAGGTCTTTGAACACTAACTATGGATTGAATCATTTGATACAACATACCCGATTGAAAGAAGTGTGTAAATTGTGCTCTGCTTATTTTTACTTGATTAACTTGTAAAGTTGAAGTCCCTGCATCTCTTTTTCTCTTTATAGGCTAATATTCTTGGTTTGGTGACTGCAGGAGATCTGCCACTTCTGAGGCTGGTGATCAAAGCCAGGTGGGTCAGCAGCAGCCTCAGCAGCTTCCAGCTCATAGACAAATTGTTATCCGGAGATTCCAAATCGCATTTCAGCTTGACTTGGCACTCATATTAAAGTTGGTAGCTGTGATCTTTCTATTCAACCAAGATGGATCGAAACAAAGGCTAGCTGTGCTCGTATTTTCCGCATTGATTGTGTATTTGTAAGTAAATAGGCTTTTAAATAGTTAATACTTGCTTGAGGAAATAAGCAAATTTCTTTGGAGTTTTTCTCTATGCTTGAGGCCTTGAGGGCCCACCCGCAATTAGTTTTTCTCTTTCAAAATTCTGGAGAAAATTAAGTGAACGTTAGGAACTTGACTGTGTTGAAGGGTTGGGCTTATGAATTATGATAATTAACTCGAGTGCAAATGATATTGGTATTTTTTTTCCTTTGGTATTTTTTTCCTTTTGGCTGCAATGTGCTTAACCACCATGATGAGTCCGACACTTGAACCCTAGTGTGAGAAACATAGGATGTAGCCACTAAATGTTGCTCTTTATATACTCATCCTATTGCAATCTGGTGATTCAGATACCAGACTGGAGCATTCACTCCACTTGTGAGATGGGTTTCAGAAGCAATGCATAGAGCAGCAGCTCCTCCTAGGCCACCAAGACCTGCTGCTGGGATCGAGCCTGCTGTCAGAGAAGGGGATGAGGTGGTCGCGGCTGGTGAGCATCTTTCGGTTGAATTTTTTCTTATCTCATATTGCTTTTAGACCACGGACCCTTATTAGTCATGTGAAATCACATCAGACGGATTTGAACCGCACCCACAAGGAGAAGAGTCCTCTTCATAAACCTGATAGATAGATGCCATTAAAAAAACCATTTGGTTACAGATTCACCCCTTGGCTTAAAAATTGATCAATTTGTTCCTCGTTTTGATTGGAGAATTGGGACTCTCGCATGTGTGCAAACTATCATAATAGCAGCTCTTTCAGCAACTCAAAATTAAAATTAATTGTTGAGTACTGCTCATGGCTTGCTCATGCAATTAGAATAGCGTAGTATAGATTCCGCAAAGACAACCAGCAAAAGATTGATATTTCTTTGTATTTGCTCTTTAGCTGTATGCATCCGTTGTATTATTATGCGTCTTACTTTTTAAAACAAGATCGAGTTGTCACCTGGCTTTCTAAACAGGTGGAGGGTGGTGGTGGTGGTGGTCTTGTTCAACAATAGGAAATAATGAATTTAGTGAATTAGCCATGAAAATGCTAAAAATGTGATTAAAAGATTTTGAATCAGGACATAAAAAAGACACCTTTTTGTAGTTGTGATCATCCTCATCTAGACACCCCTTACTGAGCTGATTGTGAGCTAGTAAATCAAAATTGAGATTACCTGTAAAAGGCTGGGATTAATTGGATTAGTTTATGTTGCACCTTAGTTCAGAGAGCATTAATGTTTTCTGGTTGTTAAATTTGTTTCTGGCAAATCTAAACGACTCTTACGAAGTTTATTGCCATCGTTTCTATGCGTCTTGAACCTCTGAAATCTGAATGATATTGACTAGTTTTTTTGTCATGTGACAGATGGACAGCCTGCAGTTGAGAACAACCTAAACCCACCGGCAGATGATGCAAATCAGGGTGGCATTGAAAACGAAGGTGGTCCTGAGGCTGGAGTAGAGGCGGGAAACCACTGGTGGGGTATAGTTAAAGAGATTCAGATAATTGTTTTTGGGTTTATTACCTCCCTCCTTCCGGGTTTTCACAACATGGATCATGCTTAATGCCTGAGACGCTCTTAGTAAACTAAAACCCATAAAAGTAATTTTGCACGCTGATACCCAACACATATGGAATTGGGAGATTAAGATTTCATTGAAGGTGTTGTGTTAGTTACTTAAGATGTATCTGTGATTTTGTGGTATTCTGTGTAAAGAATTGTTGTCGTCTAACCTACACCATTGAGCGATCTAAATGTGACTCGAAAATATATGAAATGTTGAGCCAGAATCTTACAATCTTCTACTTCCTCACCTAGACCTATCAATTGAGTCGGGCAGATCTGGTTGCTAGTTGGGTTAGAAAATAAATCGGGCGGAATATGCATTGGGTTTTAAGGGCCATGGGTCGGGTAAGGGTTAGACTACGAAGCAAAAATAGACCCCTGAACCATTTTTCTAAAGGAAAAAATAATTTTTTAAAATTAAATCATATTTAATATTAATTTTTTAATCATATTAAGTACTTGTAATAACTAATAACAAAGCAATTTGTCAAAAAAAAAAATAACCAAACAATTATATTAAGCTATTTTAATCACTAGTTTTAAAAATGCACGGGTTGCAATAACACGTGTTTTCATTGGATAATAGAGGATATAAATAAAGGTTATTAAGTGTTTAAATTCGTGACAATATAAATAATCACAGTACAACTAATTCGACGTATGTATAACTTAAGTCACTAATTGCTACGGATTTTTTTATTGTAGAGTCTATTGATCTAATACGAAAGAGGGGGGGTGAATTGAGTATTAAAAACTAGCCCCACTTTTTCGATTTATATGATATGTAATTAATTATTTGATCTTATGAATTAAAATCAACTAATTAATTAATCAAAGTAAGCGCGAATAGCGAAATAACGAAAAGTAAAGAGATAAGAGAGAGGCACACGATTTTTGAAGTGGTTCAGTTTCAAACGTTGAAACCTACGTCCACTATTCTCGATTAATAATTTTTAGTACCTTTCTACGGATTACAAAAATTACCAACCCACTCGTATAATCAACACTATGATTATAACTCAAGGTGAGTAGCGCTAAATACTCTATACTATCTTACGCTAATAAGAAAGTACAATATAACTCACACAAATTCCCGTTAAAGAATTGTAAGCTTATAATGATGTACTATTATCCAATAACGTATTTCACTCAAGCGATTGATAATAATTGATGCACGACTCTTTTAAAAAACAAACTCTAAAAATAATAAATATTTGCTCAAAGGTTTGCTTTAAAACGATTTTGGAAAATCAACACAAGTAAAATAATAGCCGTGTAAAATATGTGTATTTCGTGTATAGTCGTGTCTTTTACAATTGATATGTGAATGAGTATTTATAGTAGAAGAATTATAGTAGATCTAAAACCCTAGTATAATATTTAATAAAGATACTTATCTTTCCATAAAATAATATTTGCTTATCTTTTAGAAATCTCTTTATCTCAAAATATTATTTGGTTTATCTTATAGAAATATATTTATCTTGATATCTCAAAATATTGTTGTAAAGATATAGTAGAATCCTAGATTAGGTAAACTAGGGAAACAACCTAGGTTGGCCGAAATCCCCTAGCTCACGAAACCCTAGGAGGCACGCATCCCTAGGTGGCACAAACTAGGTTTTCACGAAACCCTAGATGGCTCAAACACTAGGTGGGCTAATTAGGTTAACAACAAATTGAGATAGAATATATTAGAAACCCTAGGTAGCATGACAACCCATAAGTTGTATTACTAACCAATAGAATCTCATAAATATATTCTCTAATAAAACATTTGATAAATATAAAAATACTCTTTCACTTTTGAAAATATTTCAAAACATTTTATTTCCAAAATCATGCATCAATAATTTATCATCCAAAGTCATAGACTAAAGCTATAACTTTTGAACATAAAATCTCTCGAATGGAATAGTTACCGAATGACGACCTATACTATCTCATCTTCAGAAAGATCTTCAGTATACGAATCATCTCTTCATCTTGATCACAAAGACCCTCCATCTCGACTCTTGTGTAGTTTTATGTAGATCTTGTTTGAAGCGATTTTCTTTAAAGTTATGCCTGGTTAGCCATAACTTCCATGTTCACTTCCAAAGTTATTCCTGAAGTTGTTATAACTTTGTCTCACAGACTTTATCAAAGTTAAGTCTAACTTTGATCTTTCTTCTCATAATTGTTGCTAGCTATAATAAGACTAAAGCACACAATTACACGCATATGATATATCGAGTAAAACATATTATTACGTAAACACATGTCATTATCAAAACTATGAAATTGGTCCAACAAATTCCCCCTTTTTGATGATGACAAGTCTCATATGATTTCCTCAAGATTTCTTCTTAACAATGTGACTAAGTATGGTTCCCCCTCAACAAAGCACTCCAAAGTTATAGCAACTTTGATCGCAAGAACAAAACAACTTAGCCAAAGTTATAGGTTGAGAGAATTTAAGAGATAACGAGTCTTGACAATGAGCAAGCTTAAGCAAAGACTCAAATCATATCATTTCTTCCCCCTCTTGGCATCATTGAAAAGACAAGAACAAAGACATGAAACGACTAGAATAACACATGTCAAGGCAAGAAATAGATATGCAAAATACGCAATAGAAAACGAATTATACCAAGCAAAATCAAGAGTAAATGTTAATTAAAACTACAAACCACAAAATAGAGTATTAACTGCCATTGGGCCGAATAGAACAATTGTTTAAACACGCCAAAATGGGCCGAATATGGTTAAGTAGTTTAAGAAATAAGCAAACAAGGATAGAAAAGCAAGGCATTGTGGGTAGGTGGATGAGGCTAGGGTGCTTTATAACCGGGCCTAGTGCGGTACTCAAGAGTGGAGAGACGGTCAAGGCAAGAAGACACATGTGTAGCTTGAGCGGTGAGGCAAACGTCAAAGTTCCGAACTTTCAACGAAAGAGCCTCCGTCGCATCATATATAGTACGCATCCCCTCACGCATCTCCGTTCCGCTCTTAACCAAAGAACCGCCTTGGCTCACCAAGAATGTCATCCGATCCCTTTGCCTATATACTTCTTGCTTACAATCAAGAATGTTCCGTTCTAGCTTAGCAAGGCGATCATCCATACCATTCATCCACGTCCTCATCTCATGACTCACACCCGACCCACCTAGGTCACGGGTAGAGTGCGAGGAGCCCACTGCCACGGCTTGAACAACCGTGTCCAAGACTGTCTCAATTTTCTTGTCCTGCGCGTCCAAGCGCTCCATAATACTACCAATGAACATAACCAATTTGGACTCAATCCCGGAAAAATCAGCCCCTCCCGACTGTAAACCAACCGAACCACCCTTTGTTAAAAACAACAACTCCGAACCATTAGCATCTAGCTTCATAAACTTCAAGAACGTATCACACATTTCATCTTTTACGGCGACCCCATAATTGTTCAAATTAACAACTCCTTTCGACTCTAAGAGCCGTGACAACCACATACCATACGGCAAATCAAGAGTAGAATAGATTTTGTCTTCGGTCACCGAAAAAGCGGTTTGTGAAATACGAGAAAAAACAAGAGAAGGTAAATTAACCCGGTTTCCTTCCAACCAATGCTTTACGACCAACATTTCATAGCATGCAATTTTGTCACGTCCGGCCCGTCGCGGAATCACTGTATTCCATAAAAAGTTTAACAAAAATTTCAATTTTGGTGACACACTTCCCGCCAACACACAACTCGACAACGACGCCCCAACATCAAAATACTGCTTAACTTCCAACTTAGCCATGTCCGTCAGTTCCTCCCATGATGTACTCGGATTGATTTTGATTCCATCATCAGGAACCGAAAACAGAGTACAAAAGTCCGTCACGGAAATCGAAACTGAACGCCCATTTATAACGGCATTCAACACTCCATTGTTTAATGAAACAGAAGAAAAGAACTGTATTACCTCAATCGGATAAACAGGACCCGAAAACTGAGCTATGGTTTCCCATTCTTGGAAATTCAGAAAATCGATAAAGAATCCCAAAGCCCTATATTTGTCACACCAAGCTTTCGGATAATAACGACCACCGTGTATTCCATACTGAGCAACCCGGTTCACAAGTTTTCTTTCGTCTTTTGTGAGACGGAGTTTATCAAGCCCCAAAGATGTTTCTTGAGGCGAGAAGTCACGGAAAGTCACCCGTGTGGTCTCCTCGGAAACCGTGTCAGTTGTGTCGGTCGAAGCTTCTTCTTGGAGTCTACCTTTGCCTTTATTTAACCGTCTTCTTTTCGTACCCTCAAGACCCGCACCGGACTCGGTTTGGTTTGGGTTGGGTGATTGTTGTGTGGGAGGAGAAGAGGTATTTTTAGGCATACTTGGCTTGGGAGTTTTTGGGTTTGGGTTCTTGGAAATTTTTGATCTAGTGGAAGCCATTGAAGAGGGTTGAAGGTTTTGGTAATTTTTTTTGTTTGGTTTGTGTGTGGGAGCCGTGAGGAAGGAGAAGAGGGTAGTAAAAATTGGTTGAGTATTGAATTGGTAAAAGTGATGGGTGATGGGTAATTATGATTGTGTAAGAGGTTGGTGTTTCTTTTGTACTTGGCACATGGGTGTGCCGGCCCCAATTAAGTTCTTTCCTTTTTTTTTTTTTTTTAATTTGAATTTGGGTAGGAAAAGGAATCTTGGGTGGTTTATATGGGATATGGTAAGAATAGAATTTGGTAAATAAAAGATATGGTGATGTATTTTTGTTTGAGAATTTCGGCTAGCATAGGATACATGGGTAGAATTTGGCTCAATTTTGGAAAGTGAATAAGATAGATATTTGGCAAATATGTGGTTCATAATTCAATTTCCATAAAACACTCAATATGCAAGATACTCACGTAAAATATATAATATTAAACACAAATATACTAGCAATGAAATATGCGGACACAGTCATACAATCTCGTCTTATTCTAGCCAGTCACGCAGGTTCACAAAATAAATAAGATGAATTTAATTGCTACCGATTAAACCAATTTCCAACCGCAAAATCTCAAAACGTCTTCTCGCTAACGCCTTTGTTAAAATGTCAGCCCATTGATTGTCAGTACTACAAAATTCGAGTTTAATGTTGCCCTTTTCTACATGGTCACGCAAAAAATGATGTCTAATGTCTATATGCTTAGTACGAGAATGCTGAGCTGGGTTCTTAGAAATAATAATAGCACTCGTATTATCACAGAAAACAGGCATACAACCAACATTAACACCATAATCACATAGTTGTTGCTTTAACCAAAGTAGTTGAGAACATACCAGTCCTGCAGCGATATATTCGGCTTCTGCAGTAGACAACGCAACAGAATTTTGCTTCTTTGAGCCCCAAGTAATTATGCAAGGTCCAACAAAAGTAGCAAATCCAGAGGTACTTTTTCTATCTAAAGAACATCCCGCATAATCTGCGTCTGAATATCCTACTAGATCGAAATTACACTCAAGTGGATACCACAAATATAAGTTAGATGTACCAATTAAATATCTCAAGATACGTTTAACTGCAATCATATGTGATTCCTAGGACATGATTGAAATCTAGCGCAGACACATACGCTGAACATAATGTCAGGCCTACTTGCAGTTAAATATAATAAAGACCAATCATACCTCGATATGTAGTCTCATCTACGGACTTACCATTTTCGTCCAAGGTCAACTTTTTGTCAGTTACCATAGGTGTGTCCATTGGATGAGCGTTCTCCATACCAAATTTTCTGATTAGCTCCTTGACATATTTTTGTTGGTGAATCTTTATGCCTTCTTTGGTTTGTTGAATCTGCAGTCCGAGGAAGAATTTCAATTCTCCCATCATGCTCATTTCAAATTCTGAGGTCATAAGATCTGAAAAATACTTGCACAATTTATTGTTAGTAGAACCAAAAATAATATCGTCTACATAAATTTGAGCAACAAGTAAATCAGAACCCTCGGATTTTAGAAATAGGGTTTTGTCGACAGATCCTCTTTTAAAATTGTTTTGTAATAAAAATTTTGACAATCTGTCGTACCAAGCCCTAGGCGCTTGTTTCAAACCATATAAAGCTTTATTGAGTTTAAAAACATGGTTTTGAAACTTGCTATTCAAAAATCCAGGAGGTTGTTCAACAAAAACCTCTTCTTCCAAATAACCGTTAAGAAATGCAGTCTTAACGTCCGTTTGGAATAATTTCATTCCTTTATGAGCTGCGAAAAGCGATGAGCAAGCGAATAGCTTCAAGTCTTGCTACTGGAGCGAATGTCTCGTCATAATCAATCCCTTCTTGTTGATTATAACCTTGAACGACCAATCGAGCCTTGTTACGAACTATAACTCCTGAATCATCCAATTTATTTCTGAATACCCATCGAGTTCCAATCACAGTTCGATTAGGAGGTCGTGGCACAAGGTGCCATACTTTATTACGTTCGAACTGTTGAAGCTCCTCTTGCATAGCCACAATCCAGTCGTATTCTGCAAGAGCTTCCTTTATGTTGGTAGGCTCTATGGTAGACAGAAAAGAATAGAATAAACAAAAGTTATTTAATGTTCGCCTCGTTTGAACTCCCTTATTCAAACTTCCTAGGATACTATCCATAGGATGAGAACTCTTATATTTCCATTTCTTAGAGTTCCTAGGCTCATCATCATCTGATGAACTATCACTTTCCTCAAATGATTCAGAATCAAGATTCGTTCCCCCTGAGTTGGACTCTGGGGTTATAGCTGAAGTTGGTACAACTTTAGTTACTAAATCTTGATCTGAGTTCAAAGTTATAGCATCATCAGCTATAACTTCAGTTTCCTTTTCCTTGTTTTTAGAAGAGACATTCGTATCATCAACAATTGTCTCAGTTCTCTGTTCAAGGTCATTTGCGGATTTATCAAGTTCATCATTGATTCCTTCAATAACTTCTTCATTATTATCTGGCTCATCTTCCCTTGAAAGGCGAAAGTCTGGATCATTCATGTCTTCTTCTTCATTCTGTTCAACTTGTTCAGGCACATTATCTTCATCAAATACAACATGAACACTTTCTTCTATGCACAACGTTCTTTTGTTAAAAACTTTAAAAGCTTTACTATGATTAGAATAACCAACAAACACAGCTTCGTCACTTCGAGGATCAAATTTGCTCAAATTACTTTTTCCATTATTATGGACAAAACATTTACTACCGAAGCAACGAAGGTGAGCTATATTGGGTTTTCTCCCTCTTAAAAGTTCAGAGGGAGTCTTTTTGAGAATAGGTGTAATCATAGCTCTATTGTGCAAATAACATGCAGTACTTATGGCTTCTGCCCAAAAGCTCTTAGGAAGACCACTACACAAAAGCATAGTGCGGGCCATATCCTCTAATGTTCTATTCATACGTTCCACGACACCATTTTGTTGTGGGGTTCGTGGTGCAGAAAAGTTATGTCCTACACCATTCTCCCTACAATATTCTATAAAGGCTTGATTATCAAATTCGGTGCCATGATCTGTACGAATGGAAACTAACTTTTTATCATACTTGTTTTGGGCGAGCTTCATTAGTACTACAAACTCATCGAAAGTTTCATCTTTAGTAAATAGAAAGATAGGCCATACATACCTGAGTAGTCGTCGACTAGGACGAATACGTACCTTGATCCACCGCGGCTTCTAACTTTCATAGGTCCACACAAATCCATGTGTACCAACTCAAGTGGACGCTCTGTACTTACTACTCGTTTCGGTTTGAATGAAGATCTAACTTGTTTACAACGGGCACATGAGTCACACATCTTTTCTTGTTCGAATTTGATTGAGGGTAGACCCTCAACTAAATCCCAAGACTTGAGTTTCTTTAAAATCGTTGGACTGATGTGTGCAAACCTCTTGTGCCACAGGCATGAGTCATCCTCGGTGACTTTCATGCACGTAAAGGAACTTGTAGTGACTTTGTTTAAATCAATCATATACACGTTCTGTTTACGTAAGCCTTTTAAGATAACAGTACTAGTACCTTCAATTATGATGCGACAAACATTTGAATGAAAAACGACTTTATTTCCTTTGTCACATAATTGAGAGATACTTAGCAAGTTATGCTTAAGACCATCTACCAGATATACATTATTAATAGCATGTGAAGAAGATATACCAATCTTACCTACACCGATTATGTTGCCCTTCTTGTTGTCTCCAAAGGTGACCTTGCCACCGTTGAAGGGTTCTAGTGAAAGAAATAAATTATTGTTTCCATTCATGTGTCTCGAACATCCACTGTCGAGATACCATAAATTGTTTTCTTTCACTATTATCTGCAGGAGAATCAAATACAGTTTTTAGGTACCCACGCTAAGTTGGGTCCTTTGTGGTTAGTGACTCTATGTATTTGATCCTTCCTAACCCATACCTGTTTGACAATTCTTTTCTTCTTAGGATAGGGTTTGCTAGGTTTATTATATTGTTTGTTATTGTTGTGACGCACATTAGGTTTAAACGACTGCTTCTGATTCACATTAGGTTTAGATTTTGAAGGTACAGATGTGTAATCGAAAGCCATGTCATAAAACCATCTAAACTCATTATTTCTAACCTCATCACGTTGAGGTTCAGATTCGGACTCACTAGACACGTCATGCTCTTTCACAAAATCTGTTTGATTTTTGTTGTCGTTAACATATTGAACACAATTATCTTTAACATGACCGTTGTGACCACAATAGTTGCAAATCAGATATTCTGAAAGATTGACGTACTTCCTTCTTCTGAAATCACGGTCAGAAGGAGTAGATTTGCACTTATCATGGTCTCTACGACTATAGCATTCATGACCTAGACCCATCTTCATGTTATTATTAGACTGTTCGGTAAGGAAGTCTAAGACCTTCTGACTTCCTTCCCACTTATCATGAACTTTTCGTGCATGTAGGAGCAATTCCTTCAAAGACTGAATTTCTTTTTCACAAGATGAATGATCTATATAAGAGTCTTTGGATGGATTGTTCTTTTTGAAATTTTCACGAAAATCATTGAAACGTTTGTTCAAGATAAGTTTCTCCTCATTGTGTTGACTTTTGGCTTGGGAGAATTCAGCCTTTAATTCTTTCAATTTCTGAGAAAGAAAAGAGTTTACTTTCTCGTGATCAAGGATAACAACTTTCTCTGCCTTAGCTTCAGATTGTAAAAGCTCATTGACTTTCTTCAATTCTAAAGTTATAGCTTCATTAGCTACAACTTTGGCTTGAAGATGCTTAATGTTGAGCTTCAACTATGAGATTATAGCTTCATTAGCTATAACTTTAGACTCAAGAGCTTCTTTCTCAACATTTGTCTTGTCTGAAGTTATAGCTGAAGTTGCCATAACTTTAGACTTGAGCTTTTTAGCTGTGGCCTTAAGAAGTTGGTTTTCCTCAGCAATGTCAAGAATTTGTTCTTTAAGATCTTTTAATTCAAGACTCTGCTCATGACAATGATCTAAGGCTTCTTCAAAATACTTAATTAAAGACTTCTTAGATAAATTCTTAACTTGCTTTTTAAGTTCAAGATGACTAACCTCTTCGACATCTTCTGAATCTGGTTCTGAATCTGAGTTGCCAACAAGACACATCTCGGATTCGCTTTCATTGTCACTGTCAGAAGTTAGGTCAAGACTAACGTTGCTTAGACACAAGTTGGCGACTTCCTCTTCCTCTGACTCGTCGTCCTCTGTGTCGAGATCTCCCCAGCAATAAGCCATCATCACTTGCTTGAATTCCTTCTTGGTTTTGTCTCTTTGATTTTTGTCTTTGATTTTCTTCTATGTGGGGCAATCTTTGATCATGTGATCATTATCCCCACATTTGAAGCAACCACGACTTGAAAGAGACCCTTTTGACTCAATTGGCTTTTTGTAAGATTTGTTAGTGTTATTGTTAAACGTTTTCCCTTGAGGTTTATTAAAGAATTTTTTTCTTAAAACGTCAAGCAAATAACACTGTTTCATCTTCAAGATCCGAATCATGTCTTTCACTAGATTCGGCTTGTAGAGCCACTTTCTTGCTATTACTATCATTTGCCTCATCTTCATCAAGAGTAATCTCGTGAGCCATTAGGGTTCCAAGTAGCTCTTGATAAGATAGGTCAGATAGGTCTTTACATTCCTCAATTACCGTCACCTTAGGTCTCCATAGTTTAGATAGACTTCTAAGGATCTTCCTGGCAATTTCCTCGGAGTCAAAAGTTTTTCCAAGATTTTTCAACTCATTAATGATACTGGAGAAGCGAGTAGACATGCTGTCAAGCGATTCATTTTGTTCCATGGAGAACAATTCGTATTTTCGCATAAGTAGAGCTATGCGTTGCTTTTTGACAACCGTTGTCCCCTCATAAGCTAACTCAAGACCATCCCATATTTCCTTGGCAGTAGAACTAGATGAGAAACGATCAAATTCAGTATGGGTCATGCCGTTTTGCAACAGACTAATAGCCTTTGAATTTTTCTCAGCTTTCTTATAATCTGCCCCAACATAGTCATCTTCTTTCTTTTCGATGGAAGTGCCAGTAGCCGTTCCAAGCATGATCTTATTAGGACCATTCTTAATGATTAGCCAACACTCCCAATCGTTACCCTTTATGAAATGGGTCATCATATTTTTCCATAAACTGTAGTTCTTCCCATCGAATACGAGACACTTCAGATGTTTGGAATCCATTAAAATAAAATTAAATGCAGCGGAAAATAAATAAAATAAAAAGATAAATGGATCAGACTCCTTGCTGTAAGGCAATCAAGAGCACGAGGCTCTGATACCAATTGTAGAGTCTATTGATCGA